>JAUZST010042566.1:0-26433 GCA_034779995.1 Parotocinclus haroldoi
GCTGACCCGCTTTGTATCCGCTCTAAGTGGCGACTTGTGGCTTCTTTTTCTTATTCGCTTCTCACCTTCTTTGGTCCAAATAAGCGAATAAAATGACACGTATATAATAGGATTTGTTTCTGTACTTTAGGATTCGGTCCCAATAACCGGTGGTCCAATTAACCAGATTCGACTGTATTAAGATTTATTGGCTGGTTTCAAATTAGAAATCCAATTATTATCGGATTCACGTTGACCCCGGAGGTTTCTTATCATGTCTTATTACCCAAATGCTTGTACATTTTAGATCACTTAAACTCGGTATCGGGGGTGAAGAGCAAATCCAGAGCATGTTCACGTCTGGCCGAATTCCTTGCTGTCCAGAGATCCAGCAGAGGGAAGGACATATTCCTGCATCGTTCCATTCATAAGAAGAACATCTTGATTTCTGAAGCATCATACATGCACCTCACCACATGGACCCGTGTTGTTTGCTAGAGTAAATTTCCGAGCTGTTCTGCGTCAGGGTTTTGAACAGATTGCCCCACAGTGTGCCCTTTCACCTATTTTTCTGTCCTGTTTGCTCCATGCCATCGTTCGGAGACGGCTAAGAACATCCTGAACACTGCTGAGAAACCAGAAATCGGACACACGTTCCTCTCCTGACTAGAAAGAAGCTGTTTGGGGCGCCGTTCGCCCACCCTGAGCCCCAGTCAGATTTCCACGAAGGTTAACGTCTGGATGATGGCTGCTTGAGCCGTTCTACCACTGAGATGCAAATCGCTAATGCGTATTGGTACTCGGAAGCGCGGTAGCACGGCGTTTCTCGCCTCGACAGGGCTTTGCGTAATTGCTTCACGCCGCTAAAAAATGCATGGCACTTTTTTTTTTAGTACAGGAGGCAGTTCGTTCTCTTCTCATTTCCTCTCTAGCCATAGACACCCCTACACCCCAGCCCCCCAGCAAGGGCACATGGCGAGGACGTCACACACGGCAGTTCTGATGGCTGCGGCGCTGAATAATTGATCGTCTCTATTTTACTCGTGTTTTTTTCCTCCCCTCCTTTCCTCGCACATTTCAAGCCTTTTATGTCTTATTCATGGACGCCCCAGATCTCCATCATCCCGCCCCGGCGCATCCTCACTGGCAGCGCTGTTTTGGAACGCTACGTAGCCGACCGAGAACGTCGGCAAATTTACGGGCCATTTCCTGACTGATGAAGGCCTTGGGCAGTCAGGAAATCGGAGGGAACCGAGCGAGAGTTTTTACTCTTGCTAAAAACCTGTTTTTGGGAAACGTTTTCATAAGCTCTGCAAGGAGCAATAATGAAACGTAACGTGTCTATCTTCCAAAAGGTTAAGGGAGGTACAGGGGTAGCTTCTGCATTCATTATCCACAGCATTACAAAGGCAAGCGCCGTTCAGTTTAACGCCCGAGGGCTTTACAGTCATAAGAAATTCATAAGTCTTTGACCCCTATACGCTGCTGGTCAAATTAAAAAAAGGTTTAGCACGCGTTTTTTTTTTTTTTTTTTACTGCCACAATTATCGGCTCATTCCTTCTTGGCTGTGTGCAGCCAGTGAGTTATGTTTATTTGTGTTCATTTTGGTCCTACAACGACTAAATTTCGACTTCATGTAACGTGACGTAAACGAAGTGAAACTTAAATTTAAACGGTGCGTGCCTGCATACAATTAAGACAGGGACTGAATGGCCGTGGATCCTCAGCCGCGACCCGAACGCCGCACGTCTCTGGACTCCTGGACTGGGTTCGACCAGGACGCCTTTGAAAAGCGCTAGGTAACGGATAACTTGGCGTCTCCTAACCTTGCAGTTGCTTTGTAGTACTATCGGCAAAACGCGCCGCTTCACCCGAGTGTGTCATTACGTTAACGGCTGCCTTGAGTCGTCTCGACGTAAGCCGTGATTTCCCAGGCAGCTGCTCTGCTCCCTTAATAGCAGATCTGGCCACTTTCGCCAAAGAGCGGCTGTAATCATGTGCTGAGACATCACGGTATTTAATGAGATGGTGATGCTCGGGAGATAACAGACTGCTTACAGATCAATGTGCTCTCCACCTCTGCCTTAGTGAGTGATTATGGGTAGGAAGCGCCAGGCACTTTGGCCGGAGAACCCTTGATGAGGGAGTAGGGTGAGGGGGGAAATAAAGATAGAAATTGCAACTGACTGGCATCTGTTGTTTCGATAACAGAGTCTGAATGTGATTCTCCTAAATAAAAGCCTGGACCTCCAGCGTGGGCTTTAACCGGATGGGTGTGAAGATTATCAGAGCCCTTAATTAAGGCTGATTTTTAAGCGATTGTGCAATAGCAGCCACGCTTGTGATGGGCATTTACCGAAATGCTTTAGTAACAATTGAGGATTTTCTAAAATAGGAATCTGTCCTGCTAAGGACTTTCCCCTTAAAACAAACTCACTTTACAACAACCGAGGATAAGTCTGGGATTCAGTCTGGGATTCAGTCTGGGATTCAGTTGAGGCTTTAATGGCCATTTGAACTCATGAGACTCAAAGTTCATTCCACCACCTGGGCGCAAGGACAGAGAATTTCCTCGATGCTGGTCGTCCTTTGATCTATTGTGCTGGGTTGAGTCAAGCCTGCGTCTCGCAGGGTTACAGGGTGCAGAGTGGTATGATTAGAGCCTTTAGGTGAGAAGATGCTGGCTCGTTTCTGCCTTTGCAATCACGGCGCGGTGGAAAAAGGCATTCATCCTGAATGTGCTCTCAGAGAAAGACGAGCAAGTTTGAGATCCAGACGAGCAAGCTGAATTCGAGCTGTACGTCACGCTGCACATCCTGCCATGTATGAATGACTAAACCGGAGAGGAAGTGTGAGCTTTGCTCAGTTCATATTTCTACGTAATTCGTTCGGTTTCTCTTAAGGTTTCTTCCCCCTACGATCACACTAGCACGGCTTTTGGAGCTGCTCGGTCCAGAGGCTCGGGTGTCGGGATGGCGCTGCAGTTTGGAAGTAAGCGGAGCCGAGTGTTTCAAGTCATTGTCCGGGATCCAGGCTTGGAGAGGCAATTGGCAGTGTGGGAAAATACAGGTTTAAGTACACGCACTGACCTCAGCGCCACACAAACAGTCGTCCTGGCGCAGCACAAGGAAGGCGAAAGCCTGAAACTGGCAGGAGCCTGCTCCGAAGCTTCCACAGATGTGGTTTGTTGAAATGCTCAGTTTGTCTGCATTGGCGCGTCAGTGCTAGCCGGGTGTTTTAATGAGGGATCCCTTTTTCCACACTGTGTTTTGACGCTTTTGGAAACGGTCCATGTTTCCAGTGGTAACAGCCAAACGATTGTGCAGATGTAGAGCTTTCTGGGTTAATGCAAACTCACACTTTTAGCACCGGAAAAGCACCCTAGGGTTGGATTGGTAGCTTTTCGGTTTGGGGCTGCATGCCAGACATCGTGGTGCTTTACTGAAACGCTTATAAACGGTGGCTCGGGCCGCAGTCGGATCGGTTGTTTCATTCCAACGGTCAAGAAATTTCTCCCATTTTCGGTTCCCTTTTCAAGCTCAGAAACGTTTTCGCCAGGAACGGCCTGGGACGGCGCCAGGTCAGAACCCAGCGTTACGTTGGAAAAGACCCACAGTTGTCACTCATAGCCTGGCCTCCCTTGGCGATCCTTGCCGTTTTTTTTCCCCGTCCTGCTCAAGGCAGAGGACAAACAACTCCGAGTGGCCCGATAAGCAGTCAATACGACACCGCAGTGATCCATTCAATCTTCATCGATTTCCGCGGAGCGTTCCGTTTTAATCCCCGCAAGGTATTCTCTTCACTGCGCTGCTATTTTTAGTGAAACGAGATACGGAGGAAAGGTGAAACTGTTCATGACTTAACATAAAACATCCGCTCTTCAGTTCTCCCACGTTCTTGCTCTGTACTTCACACGAAGTTGCTGCAAAACGAGGCTTTTCTTGAGCCACTGGATGTCTGCGGTCTTCACAGCTTGTATTTTAAGGGCATTTCTGGGAAAAAATAAATAAAAAAGGATCTGTATACGACGGACCGATCAAACCAAATGGCGTTGCTGCTTCCTCCAAGCTAATCGCTTGTGTCCGGCTTCGATTCCTGCTCCTACTTTAAAAGAACAGAGAATCTTAATGGACGTTCTGCCGTCTCTCCCACCCACAGATCTCCACCTCGGCTGCGAAGCCAGGCAGCAGGGTCTAAAAGCTCTATAAATCTAAAAATATAAATCCAGAGGGAAGGCATGATGTCGGTCCATCTGCGTGTCACACGGCCCTCGCGCATTTTTCTCCTCCGCGTTTGGCAGCGCTTCCTAATGGGAAACGTGCTGAGAGCTTTCAGTTTTACGCTGCCATTTGATCCCTTCTGCTTCCCCTTCGCTGGTCTGAAAAGGGGCTTCGGCTATCAGTGTGGGGCACGGCTGAATCGCCATCTGTTGCAGAGCGTCTGGTGGAATGAAAAAACAAAAAACAAAAAAAAAAACCCAAAACATTTGACGATTTCTGACAATACTCTCAAAACGTAAATGATAGGAAATTAAGTGGCATGTTTACAGGCAGCATGGACAGTCTCTCTATCTATAGGAGAGTGGGTGGGCCAATATTTAAAGCTCTACACTGCTAAAAAGTTCAGATTCTGGCCTGGTCACTCTCGGGCTTGTGCGCGACACCGTCCCTGCTGTGTTGCCCCTGAGATGCTGCTGCACCAATAACACTTATCTCACGTTTTACTTTGATTTACAGCCTAGCAGTGGAATTTTGGCAGCGCTGAGACTTAAATTGTCAACCCATCATTCCAGGACCTTAATATCCGCGCCAGCGCTGCCTTCATAGCCGTTTCAGATTTTAGACGTGCACGGATGGATGATAATCCAACTCTTGACATCGGTCCAATAACTTTTTAACGAGCCTGTGCGCTTCTGTCGACGAATTTTGTCAAGTTTTACGAGCGAGGTTGTAAGCCTCGGGGCGTTTCGCAGTTTCTGGCTAGACGTACACTGCGCCACTGGATCGTTTCAGACCGTTACCGATCCTGATGCGGAGCATCGGCGCGTCCCCTAAACAAAAAACAAGCGTTCCGGGAACTGAACCGAACCGAACGTCGCCCTTTCACACTTGCACGCGAGTCATGCTTTCACGCTTACAGGCTGGCGTTTCACTCGACAGCCATCGCAACAGACGGCCCCCGGGAACTAGCCTTCAGAAGCGTAATCTCCCAACGCGGAACCTTCAAGGCCACCCAGACCAGGACGAGCGAGGGGAATTTTCTTTGCAGTCGACGTGACTTGATAAGCAGTGACGACCTTCCGCAAGCGTGAGTCACGTTCATTTCCTCTTTCTCCTTTGAGTCATTGAACACACCTTCAGAGAACCGACGTCAGGTTTGTTCCTGGAACAGGTTTATAGTTTAGCTTCAGTGAAGCTATTTAACGCCACGCGCGCCGGACGAGCTCAATTAACTTTTTCAACTAGCGTGTTCTTCGGGCGGGTTCATATCGTTATAGATCCCCCTTAACCGTTTTACGGGAGTCCTTTTGTGGATGGCGTATAAGAGTTTGGACGCCACGTGTGACATTGATTTAACCGGAATGTTCTGTTCCATCGTGCTCCCGTTGGGCGCTTGAGTTAAAACCCTTAACCATCTTCTGTGCCACGTTATTGCAAGTTGCTCTGCTAAATGCTCCGACCGTAACCTAAAGGATTTTAAGCGAGAGAAGCAGGATGTTTGCCTTTGGCTCGGAGACAGGCGGATGTGGAATCCCAGTGTGGAAAACAGAAGTTGCAGGGTGACGCTCGTGTTTATTTTAGATTGTGTTCCCTGAACTTTGCCTCTGGTTTGCGGCCTTGAAAGGTAGCATTATCGTCGTGTAATTAAAGACCTTCCAGATGTTTCCCAATAAAACGGAGGGTTTTCCTGTTACCCTTCAGATGTCTGGACTTTCCCCGTCCTTCTGACACCACGAACCGTCAGGACACCCCCTTTTATCATTTTGCCGTCGTGAATCGATGACCGGACGGATCTCGTACGGGTGATTGAAATTTAACGATCGTTTGTGTTTCCGGCTCATCTCCAGTCAGATACCGATTTTTTTTATTTATTTTTTTTATTATTTTTTTTTTTCCCCCCCGAGAGTCCGCGAAACCGTGCGAAATGGCGATTCCATGCGACAGCCATGCAGATCTGCAAATCTGCAACAGACTCTATCAGCAGTGGCGCGTTTTGGATTATTAAAAACAAGTCTGAGCAGCCAGCTAACATGAGCTTGCTTGGCAGGACTTGTTGCTCATTTTTAAAAGTACCCAGTACATGTGTACAATGTAGAAAAATACAGACCTCGTTTAACAAAGAAACGATCTCGAAGATGCCTGTTCTACCGGCTTGCGTAATTCTGTCTGTGCAGTTTGAGACACAGGACGGCGAGATTTCTCCGAAATGTCACGTACGGCCCTTTTTTTTTTTCTTCCCCCTCTTTTTAATAACGAGCCGGTCGGATTGAGTTTAATTTATTCGTGCATTGTGAGAGAGAAGAGCCAAAGAAATTGTTGCTGTTGCCAAGGAGTCGTTTACACAGCCTTGCACTCCCACGCTTCTGATGGAGAGATGGCTGAGGATTTCGGCGAGGCCCGGACACGTCCGCCTCCAGCCAGGACGGAGGAATGCTGGGCAATCTGATGGAAAGGTCACCCCCTCCCTGCTCTCTTGGCTAATAATACCGTCCTCACCTGGCCGCCTTGCTTTGTTGCTGCAGCCTCGGCACTTCAGCAAGAGGACTGGTGCGTGCCAAGAACTCGTGGCCGTGCCATCTTCAGTCCTCGGCGCCGTTCGACGTGACGGGCTCGGCGTGCCTGCAGATTGGCGCGATCAACTGGAACGAACGCTTTGTAATGGCCTGGCAGCACTCGTACGTAATGGTTTAAGGGCCTTGACTCTGGACTTATTATAGACTCATTAAAAAAATTCAGAGCTGTAACGATGTACCAAGTCTGTGGTGATCCACCTTAGGACTTCCATTGTCCGACTAGGCTGACTTAAAGCCAAAACAACATGGCGTAATTACCTGCAAAGTCCTCTTGAGAAACATTTGCTTGGTGCTCGTTCGAGTAGAACGCGTTTTACTTCGCACAGCCTCTCTCAGCGAGCCACCGCCTCTCCCCGGGGAGCCCACCGGCGCAGAGTGAACACTTGTGATTTGTTTAGAGAAGCTCTGCGTGTACTTAGGCAGGATGATGTGTTTGTGGAGCTTGGCAGCACCCAGAACGTGATGTATTAGACGTGGAATGCCGAAGACCGACACCGCCGCGTTTTCTTCCCACTCTTTTCAGGCCAGTGATGACTTGCTTAGACGACGTGACAAGGCTAAGCAACCGCAAATATATGTATTTTCTAATCTCATTTTGGAAGGCGGGGCGGGGGTGAGGCAAATCCCAGGCGCTGAAGTCCTGCCTTGCGTTTTTCTGCTCGGCTTTTTATTCCGTCCCGACTGATATAAAGATTTGGGGATTACTGGCTGCAGGCATCATTCAGAGTAATGCTGGTCAGCAAAGTTGCCGCACAGATTAAGGGAAATATTTTCGGATTGGATTAGACCTTTGCCGGAAGTTTTGGGAAATTGAACTTTCCTTTCCGCCCTCACATACACGCCCGCGTTCGAGCGCCCGGCGGGTCACGGAGTTCCTCTCCGGGACTGCGGCAGAGACCCGTTACGGGCCATTTCATTTTCATTTTTTTCAAATTTTGGATACGATCGAAACTCATTTGGTGGAAGTTTTGAAAGAGTGACGTGAGTGAAGACACTCGGTGTGGCTGCAGTGCTGAGAATGAGCCACAACCCAGAAACCTGGCTGACCTGGGCTGGGCCGGTGGGAGTCCAGAGGTTAGGAGACTAGCAAAGAGGGAGTCAAAAGTCTCAGGACATCCCTTGTATTTCGGAAACTAAAGGCAAAGCAGTCGTGGCAAAGTAATGATCAAATCCTCAGCCCGTTTGTTGCTGCGGACAATTTGTCAGCCTTGCCCGTTAGTCGAAAGGACCGCCGCATGGCCACCGCTGATTAACAAACAGTTTTCAAAGCACACTATGCTCGGGTGTGAAGGCAGTTTAAATCCCATTTTCTCAGCTCAGAGCTAATCACGTTCCTTCACTCGCCGTTTAACCTTGCACACCCGCCATCGCTAAACGTTTCATTTTCCTTAACGCTTCTTTCAAACCTCAGATTAGCATACATATGTCTCTCTCTCCCCCCCCCCCTTCCCCCATGCCTAATGGATTGGCTCCTTATCTTATGAGTGCTTATTTTCCCCTCTGCGATAATGGCCGGCCCTGGGAAGGTCACCAGGTGGTCCTGCTGCATCTGTGTCCCAGCGAGAAACACTGGCTTCCTTTTCCTCAGTGTTGGCAGTGCTTCATAAAAATGCCATGCTCCTCCTGCCACCTCTGTGAAACTTTTGACTTCCCCTCGCGATCCCATAACCCGAGCGCTCGCCAGGAACTCTGCTCTGTTCTTTCATCCTTCCGCACTGTTGAACTAATTACCTGCCTGCAGTGATGGCCTGGGAAAGCATTAACCAGGCTTACCGGACGTGATCCGTTGCCTAATTCGGACTGTGGGGGCCCTGGCACTTTTGTGCGGGTGTGACTGCGCACAAGACCAAGCGCAAGTGGGCTCCTCCTCCGAACGGCGCGTTGGTGGGGGTGCAAATGGAATCAAAAGCGATTCAATATAGGGGAAGCGTTTCCTCGGCGCAGGGCTGGCTCGATCGTCCTTGTTCAACCGTTTGGTCCTTGGCCCTTGCCCACCGGGCTGCTTGGCAATGCCCGGATTTAAACCCAACAGCCTGGTACCTAAGCTGCCGAGCCTGAAATCACCCCAATGATATGCGGGGGCTCAAGACAGGGTCCCCGTTCCGTTCGCTTTAACATCAGAGCTCACGTTTGCGACTAGAGACTCGGTTGAAGCCTTTTTTTGGACGTTACTCATGCTTGGGTGTACGATTTGTCTTATTTGTGTCAAACCGTTATTGATGCTCGCAAGTGTATGACCCTGTCCTGCTGTAAGTAGTACTCGGTTTTGTCCACATGCTATTTTTGGCTTCTGCCAAACCATTTACGCATCTGCCTATCGTTGGCGCGCGGTTTTCTTGCGAAAAATGCGAGATATATTTTCAAACCAGACTGTGTGACTGGTCCGTTTTTCTCCTCGTCCTAACCCTCCACCCCCACCCCACCCCCACCTCTGCATTCCTGAAAGTCCCGTTCTAAACTTGGTGCACGTTCTTCCTGACTTGGCTCGACACTTCATCCTTGATCCTGCCAAGGACGTTCGCATTCCAAGCTTTTCCATGTTTAGTTGCTGCCAGAACAACAAACATATCCTGTCTAATTATTTATAACAGGGTATGGAGTTCACGCCAACACACCTGGTTTGAGGTACGAACCCGTTTCATCGTTCATGGGTTATGTTTGTGTGTGTGTGTGTGTGTGTGTGTGTGTGTTCGTTCCCTGCAGTTCTCTTGACATTCCTCGGGATTTGTGATTACTCCTGGTGACGTGCCAACTCGCTGAGCGTTCTGATCAATATTTACATGTCTGGACCTGTCTCCAATTTCCTCGCTGCCCAGCTGTCTGTACTTTTCCTTGGCAATTAATTATTCAAAAGGCTTCATCCAACGACTGAATTAGCCATTGTGGTAGCGGCTAGTCCAGTTCTGGGGATTGGTTTTGGAAATGGATGGGTTGGGGTTCTCTGTAGGCCTCATCAGTAATACCTTGCTACTCGTTTACTCGTCCGTTGGGCTTTGTGAGTTTTGTATTGGAATCATTTTCTGACCACACACTTGGACCGCATTCAGAGGGAGCGATCAGAGTTTTCCACGACTGTTATCAGGTCCCTGTAAATCACACCGAATCTGTTCTGTAATCCTCCTGCACACGCTCCATTATCACATGAACTGGAACTGAACTGGGACTGTGGTCTGGGCCTGGACTATGGGTTCAAATCCCACCTGTGGGATTGTAAGGCTGTATAAATTGGATAAGGATAAGGGCGTCTGCTGCCTGACACACAATTGTAAACGAACGTCTTGAAAGGTTTCGGCCCCGTATCAAAGCGGTGTGATCGACGTTCTGACCTGGTCGCGACGCTCTTTAAAGCACGAGCCGTTTTTCTCTCGGTTTGGCGCGACCCCGCTGGCGCAGGAACAGACGAATTCCAGCTATGTAATTATCTGTCCGGCGTAACGTATCTCTTTCAGGAAGTGAGGCTCGAGTTGCGCGCGTTTCACACAGCTGAGTGAATGTGGATTAAACCCGCTTCCCCCACCCGTTTGTCCTTCTTTGCAATGGACCGGATTTTCCTACGCTCTTTTCAAGATTTGGTCTATAGATAAAAATTTGTCCTTTTGGATAATCCCGGAACGCCTGGAATCAATTAAGATTAGTTTAGCAAGTCGCTCTTTGTCTAAAACCATAGGGATGCTTTTGATTTCTGCGTGATTCAGCCCGGGCTTTTGGGTGGAAACGTGGTGGGACTTTGGTCTCGTACAGGCCTGTGTTTTATTAAGCAGAAACTAAAAATACGAAAAACTTACGGAGGTGTTTACGCTTCAGATGCATTTTTGTGTTTTAAAACCTAATCCACCCAAACCACTTTATCCCAATTGAATGATTTCGGCTAAGGCGTATCTTCCAAACAAAACCTAATTTCATTATATCCTATGGGAAAGTCCCTAAATTCCCAATATTCAACAGACCTCTCACTTTGCCTAAAGCCAGTGTCGGCGTAATGGCGTGGGGCGTTCCTCCCTGCCCTTCCGTCCACAGGTTTTTGTCCTCCTCGTGTAGGTAGGGGCAAACCCCACGCAAAAAACGATATGCTTTTATCATTTTCTTGTGATATGATGTTAGAGGATGGATATGAGCCGTACTTTAAAGAGGGAGTTTTGGGTAGCAGGAGGTGGCTGTATTTTGTGGTTTTGTAAACCAGCAAATGAAGAACGTACGCTAAAATGTTCAATATTTGTATATTAAATGGGAACCTATAAAATATTAGGCTGAGATTTTAAGGCTATGGCCAATGTGTGTGTATATAAAATATATAATTCTACTCATTACCTTTAGGGCACTCCATGGTTTAGGACCTGGACCTGGGTGGCTTGCTCAGTGTTGCCGCCCCTTTGATCCCTTCCTTTTTCTCTTCACCCACCTAGTTCTCTCTCTGGATTTGAAGCTGTACCAAAGACTTTTCCTTTTCTTCTTCTTCCCCTTCTGGTAGTGTGTAATATTTTCTACTACATGCAAACGATGTCCTGTATGAACTGCCTCTAACTGTACGATCGTGCTGGCTTAGCGTTTAAGGTACTTGGTGGACCAGAAGGTCCAGGGTTCAAACTCCAGCTGCTTCTGGTAGGTCCTGAGTGAGGATCTTGCTTGGACTGTGAGATTATATCACTCGCTCTGGATGAAAAACCTGCCATGTGACTACGTTCACGACCGTGTTTAAAGCGGCAGTGAGAGAGTTTGAGAGAAAGGAACAGGTAATGAATGTGCGTGTTATTTTTTTTTCTTTGTGGGGGCAGAACGAGGCGTTGATGCGCCTTTTTTGTGTAGCAATTAGATAAATTAACCCGGGGTCAGAGAGAGCGGGGAGGCAGGAGGGCTGCACTCTGAGCGACTCTGAATCTTTTATGAGCTTCACTTTGAACTCCAGTGGCGCTGCAGGAACCCGGACCCTCTCGTCTCTGCGGGAAGCCTTTGATACTCTCTTTTTTTTAAAAATAAATTTTAATTTACTGGAGCGGCAAATGAAATTAAGCCTTAATGTATTCCCCTCACAATGCCGTTTGTCTAATGTAGTTTATTTATTTATCCAGTCAGCACGGCACCACGGGGTAAAGACGGATTAAGGACGATGAGCTTCATCCCGAACTGAAAATCCAACCTTTAATTGACGCGAACTAATGCCGAGACATTATCGTTTTTAAAACCCGTCCCTTTTGCAGAAAGATCTGAAATGATTACGAGTAAAGAATCTTCCTATTTGTTAATATTTATCTACAAGTTCGAGCTTAAGGGGGAAACGGTCGTAGGTATTTGACGAGGAAGACGAGAGAACGCACAGACAAGTCCACGTTTATACCAACTGGAGCTTATTTCTGTCATTTCTATAAACATCGCTTAAGGGTTCTGTGCGTCTTTTGGTTTCGATTCGTTTCACACGAATTGCCCAGCCCTGTCGTGACACGTCCTTTGATCCCTAATAAGAACCTTTTTAATGCTGGAAATGCAAGTCATTAGAACCATTAGCACCAAGCCGTTTCATTGACTCGCTCGTTTTAGACGTGAAATCACAACAGAATAATGAGTGACTCAGCCTTTAGGAGCCAGAGCCTCATTTGGACACACTTTCCACAGGAAGTGTTTTTTTTTTTTTTTAAACTTTGCCAGTAATGGAAAGGTCGGAATTTCCAGTGTAAATGGAAGAGGATGAAAGGCAGGAGCATAAACGGGGAATTCATGACTGCATTAGGGTTTTTTTTTTTTCCTATTTTGCTGACCAGAGCTGCCATAATAAATAAGGCTGGAATGTACGTTTCCAGATCCTCCCTGATTCAGGAAGATGATTCAGAAACAAGATCCGCTTGTTTTTTAAGTTGGGTCTGCAAAATCTCGAAGCTTCCAGAGCCGTGATGTCTGGGCGCAGCTACGGAAAAGAGCTCTGAAGAGGTTAAGATTTGTTTTAAGATTTCCTAAACAAAGTGGCGCAACTTGGTCTGTGCAGCAGGGGACTGTGCAGAAGTTTTGGGTCACACTTTGTCAGCTTTTGTATATCCTAACAAAAGCTATTATCCCATTCCCCTTCTGGAAAAGTGGCACCCTTCCAAAAAGACCCGTTCCGATAAAGCTTATTTGGGTCGACTTGGCATCCCGATGACGCTGCCATTTGCTCAAGTCTAACCCGTATTTTTTTAAAAGACACACATTTTGTCTTTTCTGATCGCCTTCTGGTAAGGAGGTTGAGAATGACTTGGTCGTTATACCATTTGCTATGCGTAATCTAACGGCGGCCTAAGACTTTTGCACAGTACTCTGCCTAAAATAAGTTGTTAATGGAAGGAACGAGGTCCCCTACATGGCCCAGGCAGCCAGTGTGTTCCAGTCTGGGAGGAAAGAGACCGAATTTCCCGTTTTTCTGAGCTAGATACGTTCCAGTAACGAAGTGGCGGTCCTGAAATATGTGTTGCGATGTTCTTGAGATTCCTTTTCATTTAGAAACCCGAGCAATGCATACGATATGAGCAGGGGTGTGTGCCGGCTGCTGCACGGATGGCGCTCGGGGTTTTGCTTTGAGGTGGAAATTCCTTCGGCTCGATATGATGTTCTTAGCAACGCCGAGCTCTCTGTGAGGGATTAGACGCTGCCAGGCTCACGCAACTATCCACGAAACGCACATAGACCCAAACGCAAGCATAAGCAACACACACACACACACACATGGCTACAGGTAACGACACACACACACACACACACACGCACACAGCCTTATAAATGTAGTTTTTGTGTCAAGACTTTTTCAAAGCAGTGCCTGTGGTGTTAAAACACCCCGCTGTTTCTCTTCAGAATAGATGTCGTGTATTAGAATAGAAATCAGAAGAGTCTTTGGTTATGCTGTGTTTCTCAAACCTGGGATAAAACCGAAGAGAAATGAAAAGAGCTTTAAATAAAATGTCTTAAAAAGGTGTTTTTTGAGATCCAGTGGAGGGTTGGGATGCTTAGGTCTTGGTCCGGTGGAGGGTTCGGTTTGAAGGCGCCGAGATGCCACTCTGAGCACCGTCTTAAAATCCCCAGTCCGAACTAAGCCAGTCTTGGGTAGTAGAGGCAAGGAAAAACCCTTGGGAGGAACAACCAGGGGTGGGCGATTATGTGTGCACTTGGCAAATCTGGGGCCCTAGACGAGGCGCCAACATGCGTCCAACATCCGATCCCAGAATATATGCGTCGGTTAAACGCTGTGCATCAGACCAGTCCATTTTTACGTGATTTTCACTAATGGGCTGAAATAACATCGGATGTTGGACGCATGCCTTGCTTTTTGAAGCTGCCGGGATTGTTTTTTTTTTTACCCAGAAAACTTTTTACTTTCAAAGTTCAAGCCTCAATAAGGGTTGGATGTTTGGATGTCAAATTATAATACATCAACGTTCAAGAAAATGTATCTAAAAAAATGTATCTAACTTCTCGCACCTCGCTCACTCAGGTCCTCTAGCACTGCTCGACTGATCCCGTCCCCCTGTCCCCCCGTCCCCCCGCCTCCCTGTCTTTGAGGGAACGAGGAAAGCGTTCATCTAGAATCTGGACTCTTCTCCGTTTTGGCTCCTAAGCGGTGGAATGAACTTCCCCTCAATGTTCGAACAGCCGAGTCTCTGGCCATCTTCAAACGCCGCCTGTAGACCCTTTACAGTTTCAGACGTCTGTTGTTGTTTAGATTGCTGATTATTAGGAATAGATGGACTGGATAAGGTACTGGACTATGGACCAGAAGGTCCAGGGTTCAAATCCCACCTCTGCCAAGTTGCCACAGTTGGGTCCCTGAGCAAGACCCTTAACCCGCAATTGCTTGGATTGTAAGACTGAATGAATTAGAAGTCGCTCTGGATAAGGGCGTCTGCTAAATGCTGTCAGTGGAAATGTAAACTTTATCCTTACGATTCGTGTTCTGATTAAAACACCCCCTTCCGAGGCAGCTATCTGAGAACTTTTGGGATTTTAATATTTGCTCTGTTCGCTTTTACTTCTCCAACTCATTCCACTCTCCTCAGAAGGCTTTCCTTTAGATTATGGAACATGACTGTGACCGTTGTAGATGTTGGACTGCGAGTCCCACACGTTCCCCGAGAACGGCGACCCCTTTCTTCTTGGACTTTTTGAGACACCGTGGTCTTCGGTACAGCGCAGGGTACTCCCAGTGTTTGTGTTATAATCCTCTGCGTATTTGTTATTTCCAAAGGTTGTTTATTTCTTAAATATTTACCGCAGGATACGTATGTTTTTCCTGTGTAAGCTCAAAAGTCCCACTTAAACGAGGCCTTCTTATTCAATTACCCTTCGTCTCATAAGCTTGTGGTTTTGCACTTATGATACTGGATTGCGGTTTCTAATATTAGGCTTCAGTTACAAGTGGTTTCCAAATTGCAGCTCCACTGCCGGCATCAGCACTTCTGACACCGGCACTGCGCTCTTTGTGGTCTGAGGGGTTTACAGTTTAAAGGCGGTTTTTCTTTGCTTATCCCGTTTAAAGCGCCACGTTTGACAAAACGCTGCCTTTAACTGAACACGCGTCTATTGCTTCTTAAGCGCTCGTTCAAAGGCCACTTCAAAACGAAGCTACTGTTGAGGTCTGGTACTGAAAGTTCGAGGCGAGCATCCAAGTGCGCGCTCCCAAATCAGACGCTGATTAAGCAGCGGTGACGGGGGCGACGAAGCGCTTAGATTCAACCCAGATTAATGTTTTATAAACTCCCTCAGCTGTGCTTACTAAAGCGTTAACGCAGCACCTCTGGAGCCGTTGTTGAATTATTGAAAACGGGGCCACGCCCTTGCAGCTGTCAGTCACTGAAGTTCTGGCAAGCGCTACGAGTGCGAGCTCGTGCGAGATGTTTGCGATGTTCTGAGTTCGGAGGCACTGTGGTTTCGGACCCAGCTGGACCGAATCGATGCTGCCATTTCGTGTAATGGGAATAAACGAATCGTCAAATGCACGGGCGGAGAAGTGCGGCCTGACCTCCAGTTTTCACTCGGATTTATTGTAAAAGCTTGGCCGAAAGGCTGGAGGAAGGTTTGAAAGGCTTTTCCTCTCTCCCATTTAGACAGGGAGGATTATGGGATAGGGAGCAAAGTGGATTCCGACTTCGATATGAATGGCTTTCTATTACGCGGACAGATTTGCATTGGGTCTCTGCCGCAGCCCCGGTGCCGGGCGGCGACTCATCGGGGCGGAGAGATGTTGGCTGGAGGAAGCACATCGTCGCGCGCGGTCATTATTTTAAGTTATTGCATTCTCCGCTTTTATCCGGCCTAAGAGGTTTAGGCTTCCTCGTCTCTAAATCATCGTGCAGCTCCTCAGTTGATTAGCAGGGCCGCAGAGGAGTGGAAATTAATTCTGAAATTAAGGCGTCAGCAGCCCCAGCTTTCTAGCGTCGACTCAGAAGTGGTTTAGAAGAGTTGGTTAATTTGCCACTCTGAAGATTAGGAAGAGGTCCGACGCGTCCAACCCGGAGGCCTGGGAAGCCTTTGGTTGAACTGGAAATGACCAAATTTGGGAGGGTTTTTTTTTTTTTGGGAGTATGGGGGTCAGGCTGGACTTTTAGCTCACTGAAACGGAAGATAAATTTTTTGAGAAATTCCACTTCAGCTGTGTGACTTGATTTGCTTTTTTTTTTATCTCCGTGGTCTATATTGTTTAATTTTTTTTTTTTTTAATTCTTAACGTTGGCAAGGCAAGCCCTGACGGCAAGGGACAAGTTGAAGTTGGCTTATCGACAGACACGTTTTTACTAATAACGATGTCTGGGTCACCACCCCAGGGACCTGGGTTCGAGTGCGGTCAAAGAGCAGGGGAAAGAATGAGACCAAAATATGGAAGGCTTCTTGCAAAGGTTCCCAAATGAGAGCACTTAAGGTTCGCTGGGAGCAAATTAGGCTTGTCCTGGCGTTTCTGCAAATTTAAACGAACCGTTGAATGAGCCAGTTGCGGAGAAAAGGCTTAATGTAGAATCCAAACCAGTAGGTCGGGCTTAAAGGGAATGTATCCTTGTTGGAATGGAAACCCAACGGATATTTAAGGAAACGGGTCTTGCTTTCAGATCCGGTTCCATTTAGATGTCTGGGATTTTTATGTAGCAAGGACGTTGGCAGTAACGTAGCGTCAGGAAGCATCGTTGTCTTTTTTATCGGCATGGACCTGCGGCGGCTCCCGAACTGCCGGGCATGTGGGCTTTAAATCTGCCACTCTAACCTGCAATTACGGGCTGTGTAATTAGTGTATGAACTGTCACAGTTGCTGCGGTAGGATAATTGGCATGACATCCTTCTGGTTGGAGTTTTGTCAGATTCATGTTTGTTGGCATGGTGCTGGGCGGTTGTCTGTGTGTGTGCTTGTGTGTGTGTGTGTGTGTGTGTAAATCAGAGACACTGATTTAATCTTGGTCTAATTACACGGTTATTGCAAACTGGTTTCCAGTAGTCACCGACTGCTTTCCCACACGGCAAAAAAAACAAAACAACCCAAGGCACAGTTCACATTGCCAGTCTGTGCCAACGACCTTGGCGTGTCATAAGACAAGGCGAATTGTTTTGTGATTTAGTTTTTCCGCAAATAAACCTATAGTGCCCTGTAGCAGGGATCTGATTGAACTCTTTCTTGTTTGTAAATCGTTACATGTTTAGACCTTGATAAATAATACTATAACAATACTTAAGCAGAAGTATGCGGACACTCGAACCTCCAAAACCACAGGCGTCAGCGTGGAACGGATTCCCCGCATTCCCACGTTTCTGGGAAGGACCTCCAGTGGATATTTCGGAACGGGACGGCATGGTTTCATTTCCTTTCAACCGCGGCGCAGCCTTTTCCCTGTAGTATTCCTTTATGATCACCTTTACTGTTTTGCTAGTGTGCTTTTGCCCAGTCATGGCAACCCAATCCACGACACTCCATAAGAAAAGATCTTGTGTTCTCTTCGTCTCTTCTGCAGTCAGAGCAATCTCGTTATAAAGAGGGTGTCCCTATGTCACTGGGCGCTTCAGTGTGTGTGACCCATTTCACCGCCCTTGCTCGACTTTGGAGGTTGCGTGACTGTAGGCTGTGTTTTAGGCACCTGTTCGGGTCGCCCTCGCTATCCATGTGGCAGACACTTATATAAGCTCTTGTGAGTGAAGAGCCTGGCCCGAGGGCTCGGCAGTGGCAGCCTGGCAGCACCGAAACCCTTAACCTTCCACTCAGTAGTCCAGGGCCTTAAAATCTGAGCCAGCACTGGTGAGCGCATGCGAGACTGGCAAAACAAGTCATTAGAGGAGGCATCTACATACTTTTGATCACACGTTCGCCCTGTTTTTTTTTTTTTGTTTTGTTTGTTTTTTAATATACCGGGTTGGAATTGGACACGTTTCTTTTCTTACTGATCTTGTTCATGTTTATTTTTTGTAGTTTGTATTTTTGTCTGAGCATCAGTGTAATGTGAGGTGAGTGTGTGAGCTGCGCACCATTAGTTGTTGTTGTGTGTGTGTGTGCGCTTGCACAGGCGCCAATTTGTGATGCATTAGCTTTTCCCAGAGACGTTTCACATCTTGGTGCAACTTGACCTGCGAGGCAGACGGTTGGAGCCTTCGGTTTAGAGCAGAAAGCAGCGCAGCCTGAAAACTGTCCAAGATCAGATTCTGGTTGAAATCCAGGTTTGTCGATGCAAAACAGAGGTGGGTTGAATGTAAAATCAGTCGTTGCTGTGAGACGAGTAAAGCTGGTTGACATTAAAGGCAAATGGACAGAACGTTTCTTTTCTTAAGGCACTGTTTTCTGGGGAAACATTTTTCGGGACGGGAGAACAAGGTGAAATGGGGAAGCTGTGCTCGAACTCCAGATCAGAGGAATAGGGGATTAATACAGTCATGGAACCCAAGCTTGAAATCACATATTCTCATTATAGGGTTGCCAAAACGTCTACTGGTGGCCTAAGACTTTCGCACAGTACTGCATGTTCCCTGGAGCCTCGGGATGGCTGGGAATTCTTCCTACCGGGCGTCTCCTGTGTGACTCGTGATGAGCCCCCGTTGAGGCGTCTGATTTAGAGCATTTGTATGATGAACAGACAATGGGAGGAGATGAGATGTTTCCAAACTGATGCTGAAAAAAAAAACCCGATTCTGTCATGGAGGACTAACCCTCGACTTTTCGAGGTCGATAAATGGGAAAGGTGTTGGATGGGATTGACGTCAGGGCTCCGTGCGGCTCGGTCAAGTGTTTCCAGACGAAGATCTGTAGTTCATTCATTCTGGAGCTTGCTGGAACATCTGGAACGGCTATGATGCCACGAGGCAAAAATGCAAGGGAAGACGTAGGGTAGTACATGCGCGCGTCCCGCGAGGCTCGCTTTTGGCAACTGTTACACCCCAGCTGATAAAGTGTGAGAACCGAAGGAACGAGGCCTGAGAAAGCGAGGGAAGCGCAGAGACGTGGCCGAGACGGACAGGCCTCGGCGTTGGAACAGAGCTGGAACTTTTAAACGAAGAATTCCAGACGGCTTTCTAACTTCCCACTCCGACCGAAGGTTCGCCGAGGTCACGGCCCACGGGTTTCACTCGGGTGTGATGCACGTTTAAAGGGCTGGTCTTTCACTCGCAGCGCTTGCATTATGAAGAATTCATACCTCCCAGTAGATGGACTGGAGTGTCACCTCACCGGGTCCACACCGCCCAATGGGACTAAAGGGATTACGAGGTGGGAAGCAGCGGAAACTGGGTTATTATTGTGCTGTTCTTCCGTTATCAGTGTCATGAGCGCTCAAAGCCGGTCAGGTGATTTTTAGACTCAATGGGGGCAGCGGGGCAGTAAATGCGTCTGAGGCCATCACTGGAAAATTCACAACATGGCTGCCATGTAAGGGAAGAAAGCAGAACATGAATCGCTGAATGAAAGTCAATTCTTTTTGAACAAGTGCCGATTCACAAAGCAAGTATTCGAGTCACCCCCTTGTTTTATAGGCTCGCTGTCCATTTTATGAGCGCCGCCTACCATAGAGAAGCCCTTTGTAGTCTTATAATTACAGTCTGTAGTCCATCTGTCTGTCTGCAAACCTTGTTCAGGTCTCCACAGCTTTGGTGGCTGCGTTACCTTAGAAAACGCACAACAAGTATGGGTTCTGTTTCGATACCTTTTGTAAACATGTTTCCTTTGGCGTAATATATGATGTCTTTCCCTCTCTCTGTCTCTCTCTCTCTCTCTCTCTCTCTCTCGCTCTCTCTCTTTCTCTCTCTCTCTCTCTCTCTCTCTCTCTGTCTCTCTCTCTGTCTCTCTCTCTGTCTCTCTCTCTCTCTGTCTCTCTCTCTGTCTCTGTCTGTCTGTCTCTCTCTCTCTCTCTCTGTTTCTGTCTCTCTCTCTCTGTCTCTGTCTGTCTGTCTCTCTCTGTCTCTCTCTCTGTCTCTCTCTCTGTCTGTCTCTCTGTTTCTATCTCTCTCTCTCTCTCTCTCTCTGTCTGTCTCTCCCTGTCTGTGTTTCAGTATCCTGCCATTCGAGGCGATCGTGTGTATGTACCGCTTCCTAGGCGCCGATAAGTGCATGTACCCGTTCCTGGCTCAGAGAAAAGAAGCCATGAACAACAACGAGGCCAAGAACGGGATCTAAACCCCCCTCCCCACACCTCCCCAAAAGAGTTCCTGATACGACTGGAGGATACGACCACTCTGAGAGAGAGAGAGAGAGAGAGAGAGAGAGAGAGAGAGAGACTGTTGCACTTGCATTGAGCGTTTAGCGTGTCGTTCCTCTGCGACTGAGAGCGGCAGGATTTACCTCGTCCCGTCTTCTAACGAACCCTTCGTACACACACAAACACACACACAAA
This sequence comes from Parotocinclus haroldoi, assembly GCA_034779995.1. Taxonomy (NCBI): domain Eukaryota; kingdom Metazoa; phylum Chordata; class Actinopteri; order Siluriformes; family Loricariidae; genus Parotocinclus; species Parotocinclus haroldoi. Next base: position 20,579 of record JAUZST010042566.1, read on the forward strand.
CACACACACACACCTCGCTCATCGTAGGCTCAGTGTATAAGCAGTACAAGCACACCCCGTTATCCTTGTTATTATTATTGTTGTTATTATTATTACTGACGTACCTGTGTACACACACACACACACACACCTTCTCTTCTCAAATCTCAAACACACACACACACACACAGAGGGGACATCGTTACCTGGAAACGAAGTGGCTTGTGTTTGGGCAGACAGGACGAGGTGTTATATATTTTATTTTTATAACTCTGTATCTAATTTGCGTCGAAATCAAGGGGATGAATCTAGCCGTGTGTGTGTGTGTGTGTGTGTAAAAATAAAGGCCTGTTCTCACCAAGTACGATTGTTTCGCACAAAAAAACCAGACAGGTAAAGTTGAGGGCAGGAAGCTCTCGTTTGTGTTTTTGGGATCATAAAGAGACTAGAAAGCTCTTAGATAAACCTTAAAACGGTTCCTTAAAGTCCGTGGGAGTTTTTCGTCATCATCCTTCATCATCTCCAGCCTTTCAGCTTTATTCCAACATTTTCTTTCCTCTCTTTGTTTCTAGAGTCTCCCTGTAACAGGATGAGCTGTTCTGCCCGGCAACCGAGCTCTGATTGGTCAGCCTGGTCTCCTCTTATTCAAACGGGCTCCTGTTTTTAAGTGCTCTCGCAGCGTGACCGTCCGTCACGACGGGTTTTTCGTCTGTGCAAAGCGGACTCGGTGTGAAAAGGCCTTTTTGTTAACTGAAAGACAAAAAAAAACAGGAATTTGGAAAGTCGCAGTGAATTCGCTTTTGATGAATTCGAATCCCAGAGCAGCTTTAATTCTGGCTATGATGTCAGATCAGGACAACCAGGATCTGGTACGGGCACGGCGTGGCACCGGTGTCATAAGGTTCAGTTTTATTAGAGGTGCCCCCATAAGTGCCCAGCCTCTCGCCACAGATGGAGCACAGCCTAAGGCAGCTGTTCTGAGAGAGACAAGGAATTTATACGTGCTGTATTAAATCATAGTGATTATACTCTGTGCTGTTTCCTTGACGAAAACGCTCGACGTAAATCCTTACAGTAAACGTGAGCCGCTTTTATAGCCTGTCCGCCCCAAGTCTCGTCCTCTCCGCGCCTATTCCCAAATTCTCGTGTTTCTCCGGTAGCGTTTCGTGCTGAGGCGCGGCGTGTGGATGTGACTGCTTCCTCTGACAAACTTAATGAATAATAAACCCATCTAGATCTCCGTCCCCCTCGTACTCTGGCCTAAAGCACCAACATTGGACTGCTGAGCGACAGAAGCTCGTTCTGAGGGTGGACCGGGATTCTGTAAATGGACAAAAAGAATGGATTAACGGTTCTGGCTGCCCACAAGGGAGCCTTTAACATTTCGGATCAAACCCCGACCAGGTTTAACTTCAACTCATTGGTGCCCGTCCGGTTTCCGGGGTTCGGTTTGTTTAAAGAGCAGCGGGCTTGAGAGTCGAATCTCCAGCTGGAGTTTTAACAAGGATTTCAGAGATCTGATGTGGAACTCATCGGATGGACTGGTGGGTTTGTGTGGAGAGATTAGGAAAGTGAACAGTGAATGGAGATTAAAGACCAGTAAGTCTTCGGTGGGAGTGAGAATCAAAAGTGGCTGCTGCTCTGGATTTATTATATCAGTAAAGGATTTTATACTTCATGAACAATTCGTTTTGTTTTCTGTCTCTCCTTAAATCGAATTAAATCAGGGGATGGGATACAAACCACGGATGCCCAGCAGCACCCTACTAACCAACTAAGCCAGGTTCAGGCTCCGCCTCTGGAGAAGTGATGTGTGTTGGATTTCTTTCTTTCAGGTGTTTATATAAATGTTAGCGTTATAAAAAGTTTGCCGTATCATTTACAGAATTATTAACTATATATACAAACAGTCCAAACACTAAAGCCACACACAGATCGGATATTAATAACTCGTCTTAAAATCTCTTCGTTGTGACAGATACAGATCTCGCTCTCTAAAGACGGATTAAACGAAAAGGTTACCGCACATTCATTTTGGCCGGGTGTAACACGGGAGGGGGGGCAAAGAGCCGGTCTTAATGTAGCCACAGACAGAAGGGACCCAACTTTTTTTTGGCCCCCGCCTCTGGCAAGGTGATCCGTTTAAGCAGTGTCTTTCAACCAGAAGTGTCCCTGTTTTTTTGTCGGTTCGGGTGCGTGTGTGTGGTTGGAATGGGCCCTTTGTGAGTCCTGGTGCTCCTGGGGGGTGGGGGCTGAGCTACCCCTGCATTACACCCCCACGTTTTAGAGCGAGAGAAAGAAAAAAAAAAACAACTAAAAACTTATGGCTTTTGTTTTTGGGTTCGTACGTCCGGATTTCTGCTCGAGCCATTTAGCAACAGCGCACCGTCGTGAAGCACCTCGACGATTATAGATTAAATTCTACTATGGATTCAGCGGCGAGGAAAATCCCTAAACAATTAAAGGAGGAAACTCAAAAAGAGACCAGACCTGCTCAGGTGGAAGAACGGCATATTATCATTTGTCAAATCACATGAGCAGGGCGTCTGGGGTGTCCATGGCTACCCTGCCGAAATTCCAGTCCCTAACCGTAGAGTCTGGTGACTTTTAATTTGTAACTCGTCATTAACGCACAGAAATAACGGCATCGTTCGCAGATCGTATTTGTTCTTTACCTACAGTAACGAGCGATTTCAATTAAGCTCTGTGTTTAGAGAGGAACTGTGTGTGCGTGTGTGTGTGTGTGTGTGTGTGTGTGTGTGTGTGTGTTAGCACGGCACCATCTGCTCCAGCAAAAGGCTGCGGGTGTAATAAACACCACATGTTGGTAGAACAACAGAAAACCAGCTGAGCCTCCTGAATACGGGTTCAAATACTTTCTCCGCTCCTTCTTTATCCTCACCTGATTTCAGATATTTAACCCCGGCTTTAAAAACATCGACACACACGAAAGGTTTTGGCTCCCTGATCGAATCACTTCCAGACGACTTCCCAAACTAAAACGAGTTACACAACCGGCGGGAGCGGACGGCCCGGACGGCGGCCCCCTGCACGCTTTAGAACGAGCGCGGGCGAAATTGATCCCCGAATTTAATTCCAGCCTATCACAGGGCCTCGTAAATACACCAGCTCACAAATGTTCTGAAAAATAATTATGTCCTTAATGTTTTCTTAACCTTACGACCTCACACTTGTCCTGGGCTGTAAGCAGTCGGCGTCGAAATGTATATAAAATAAAAAATTAACAAATTTAAAAGCCTTTCAAGTGAAGGGAGCAGGGAGGACATGGCAACCCTATTTATAAAGTCTGTGCTGGGGGGGGTTTAGAGACAGAAAAGCCTCCCGAACACTTTATTTCTCTCTGATCCCTTCTTTCAAAAGTGCTAAAAGAAAAGAGCCGATTTAAATGTTTGTAAACATTTCAATCGGCTCTTTTCTTTTAGCACTTTTGCGTCTCTTGGACTCAAAAACCAAACAATTTTCCGTGTCTTTTTGTCCTCTTGGCCATTTCCTCCCTTGTCACCCCTATATCTTGTTGGCTGCACCTTTTTAAACGTTTGTTCTGCAGTTTTTCCTACGAATTAAAAAAACGGAAGCAACGTCGTGTGTTAGGAATTTTTCAGTGCTCGTCTATTTCCTTAGAGTGAGTTTGTTGATCCTTGTGTTCCTCACTCAAAGGGAATTAAAACTGATACGAGGGCCTCGATTAAGGGCCAAGCAAAGGCGTGTCATAGACTGGCGTCCCGTCCAGGGTCTGCAAACTTCAGGTGGGCGTTGTACAAGACATTGTACTGTAACTGATATTTGATTTTATGCCCCCAAAACGTAGCGATGCTTCTCGCCCCATCTCCCTTCGTTAAACAAGCTCGGGGGCTGTCGAACCGCTTCCCCTATTAGAGATCACAGGAAAAAAAGGCGAGTGATGTGGATCAGGAAGTGGTGATTTTACTGGCCGTTTGCACCGGACCCTTGGCGGACCCCCCACAGACGCTGGGGTCGTGACGCGGTGCGCTTAAAAGCACTCCGATGACGTTTAGGGTAGGGTGGAGGACGTCAGATACAGAATTAGGGTAAGCAGCTGGCTTATTATTATAATGACAATAACATTTGAGCCTTAATAAATTCATATTTAAATGATTTATACATTAAAGAACAAATTATGAAAGGAGAACAAACGATTAAGAGAGCGCTCGCGTACGCAGGACTGGTTTGAATGAATGAATCCTGCGAAGTCCAAATCTAATAACGGAGACACTGGGAGTGAAAACCCCCCAGAACACGTCATCAAATTAACGACCAGAACCAAAATGCATCAAAAATGAAAACATCAGCCGAATGTTTTCTAACGTTTCAATAAAAAGTAGAAGGTAAAGTGAAGGCGTACGTTCGTCGTTTCACTTACAGACGATTAGGAACGGCTGATTCAGCCGCACGCTTTCAGGTGCCCTGGTGATAAACAACTGGGCGTGGACATAGCAAAAAGGCGGGGTTATGAATGAAGGGTAAGCAGAACTATAGAGTTTAAAAAAAAATCAGGGGTAACTAAAATTATGAATGGCGGAGTGGAGATCTAAACGAAACGCTGGGTGTTTTATAAAAAGAAAAGCTGGGGTTCTAAACAGAAAGCTTTAGTGGTGGGTGGGGTTTAAGGTTAAGTGTGGGGGGGTAAAAGCGTTCAAAGCTAAAAAAATAAAATAAGAGGGGGCGGGGTTTTATTTTAAATGGGGCTTGGTTAGGGCAGAGGGGTGGAGTCTGCATGCAAGAGGTTTATAAAGTCAATGATGAGGGAATGGTGTTGGCTAAAAAAGGTGGGGTTACTACATGGGGGCGGAGTTATGATAATAAGCCACCAGGTTAGACATTTAATAAAGTAACTGGACTTCACACTGATACAGGAAGTTTCCGCTCAGCTAATTCTGTCTGTCGTTTTTCACATTTACTTCTTTGTGGGGTTTCTTTTTTTTTTTTCTGTCCACATCCGTACAGGTTAATGAATATCAGATTGTTTACGTTAAAGCCGAGTGATTATATATGAAGACAACAACTACAAACTGTCACAGCACTGCCATCATCGGATAATCGTTACATACTGAAGCACTGCTAATTAGAATGGAAATAACGAACCCTCTACCTAAGTGTTTCTAAAGGTTCATCCAAAAACTTCCGCTTTACCCACATGAGACGAAAACAAAATAAAAAAAAAAACCAAACAAACAAACAAACAAACAAACAAAAAAAACGTCTACAGGAACGTCAGGGAGCGACGCTTACGAGCCCCCGCTAAATTCGACACGGAAACCATGCAGTAACTCGTTATGATCTCGTTAGCTATTCTTTTTGTTCTCGTTAGTTAGTTAATTTGTTCGGAACTAAAGCAGATGATGTCGTGTTGTCTTCACATAGCAGACGGGAGCTGAAACACATCCACCCTAATGTGTGTTACGGAGCCGACGCCCAGCGCAAAGCTCCGCCCTCTACAGCACCACGCCCGCATCCACACAGTCCTGAGAGCCTGAGTTAGTCTGTTTAACGTCTGCCGTCCTGTAACACACACACACACACACACACACACACACACACACACACACACACACACACACACACACAGAGTTAAAACTGTAACATCCTCTGTAATACACACACTTCTGTATTTTGTCTTAAATCTTAGTATCCTCACACACCCACTGAACCAACATTACAGAACTGACAGTATTTTTCCCCCACCGACACACATCTCATGTACACATTCACACACACTCTCTCTCTCTCTCTCTCTCTCTCTGTCTCTGTCTCTCTCTGTCTCTCTCTCTCTCTCTCTCTCTCTCTCTCTTTCTCTCTGTCTCTCTCTCTCTCTCTCTCTCTCTCTCTCTCTCTCT
>JAUZST010042577.1:0-26429 GCA_034779995.1 Parotocinclus haroldoi
TACTCAGCATGCGAAGTAATAATACTGTAAAAAACAAGTTCTTACTAAATTCCAGTCAACGTTTGAAGAACTTATCCGGTGGGATCTGATACCTTCTCTTGACGGACTTTGGTCCGATTAAATGGTCCAAATAAGTGAATAACATTTATGCATATATAATAGGACTTGTTTCGGAACTTTCGGATTCGGCCCGAATAAGTGACTGGTCCAATTAACTGGATTTGACTGTATACAAAAATATGACACGCTAACAATTCTAGACTGACAGTGAGCTGTTTTGTCTGGTTCGCGCGCATGTGTGTGTGTGTGCGTGCAGCAACACTGTGTTGGTCTTTTGAAATTTTACAACCGTATATTAACTGTAAAAGTAACTATGACTTGACCTGCTGTTAAGTAATCAGTATTCTTTTCTTAGTACAGTTTATCTTTTTTAAATTTCCTAAATTTCTGAGATTTAGTTCCTGACAGTATTCCATTTAATTGACTTTAGTGAGGGAAGCAGACGCAGGCCAAAGCTCTGAAATTCATACCTCATGCAAGACATCCTATTCTACTGAAGATGATGAAAAACCTGGTCTTGCACCTGATCCAGACTTGTTTGTATCTGACCATGCTGTAGGAGATGATGGGAACACAGGCTCTTTGCCTTCTCCCACCACTGAGTTACCAAAGGACTTGGATTTTGAGGCTTTGAGAGCTGCAATTTCCCATTTCAGAGTGGCCCGAATGCAAGCAAGTGCCTCCTCTAGTGGCCAGTCCTCACCAAGACCTTTTCCCATGAAGCCTAATCAGTCTTTTGTGTCAGAGAGTGATGGTTCACAGTCCTTTGCCCAGTGCTGGTCAGATGATGATGGTCTTTCGAATAACTCCAAGTCATTCCAAGCACGACAAGGTTCTGCGGGGGAAATTCAACATATTTCAGTGACTATGTCAACAAGGGAAGAACCAGCGTTTGGGCGTCCAGCTGACCATGCTGATTCTACCTCTACTTTGGAGTGTCCCATCACATCCAGGATTCAAGAAGATTGTTCAGGAACAAGTGAAGTTTTGAGAGTGATTGATCACAGCCTGGTCAAACCAGCTACCACTGGGACAAATTTTGCCATTCCAGAGACCACCAGCAACATTACTATTGACAAACAACCTACACGGAAACACACAGCTAACATGTCTGAAACTCCAGCAAGTCCAAAAACTGATGGAACTGAAAGTGAGACTGATCAGGAGAAGAATGCAGCAGAAGCTCACACTGCTACAAACCTGACTTCTAGTAGCAGCCGGCCAGTGCAAAATGAGAACCATACCAGTGGAGATGGCTTACTCCCAGTTCCCAGGTCTGTAACTTGCAGTGTAAATAACACTTTAGTCAGAATGGACAGGATATTGTGGCAGAGGAGAGGTTTGTGGGCTGTATCTCAAGGATCTATAGGTCCGAACAGTCATGGACTAAGCTCTCAAAATGGGGCTCTAGGACACAGGTCAGTGGCTAGAAGCTTGGGTATGGTGACACAGTCAGGCCTGAGAGGTTTCCTACCCAGCAGTAATCTGAGGATGCCCTGGAATAGCCTAGCACATGGGGTGCCACCCAATATCTGGGCCATTCAGCAAGGTGTCAGATTAGGACAAATTAATCGGACTCCGTTCATCCAGAGTTACACCATGCATGGAAATCCTGCCTTTCAAGGAAACACATATCCACCTCATAGAGGAAGCTACGGCAGCTGGTAAACCAGCATGTTTTGTAAATATTTATTCATCTTTTACATTCTTTGAATGAAAAGAAAAACTGAAACATCTGTCAGTACTGAGTTGTCTTCTGTATTATTTGTACAGACCACTGTTATTTGTATTTGAGCATTTTGTTGTCATTCCGTTTCTTTTTGGAAAACACTTCAGGCAGAAGCCAAGCCCTGGTTTTAATCTTAATAGTTTTATGACAGAGCAGTAAAACAAGTGCATTAATGCCACTGTTGCAGCTGTTTGTTTAATGTCTTCGTTTAAGGAGTCATTTTATTTAATCATATCGATGATACTCATTTTGTAATATAAAACTTCATGCAGTTTTAAACCAAACAAGTTTCAACTGACACGTTTATTGCTCCATTTTCAGTTTTATGCATGTTAATGTTTTAAGTTGGACGTGTGTACCCCACTTTCCTTAATTCCAATAGATCAGCTAAAACCTGTACTTTTGACATTTGTGGGGTTTGTTTGTTTTTTGTTTTTTGTTTTCCTCTAGGCTAGCATACCGAACAAGTACTGGAAATTTCTCACAACTTATACAATGCCAACCCTTGGATTCTTTTGATAATGCTCTTATTTCCTTATTGTACAGGGTGTCAGGCATTCAGGGTATGTTACTGACCACTTCAAAATTGATATATTTTTGTCTTTATTGTGATTTAATTAAAATCAAGGAGCCAGAAGTAAATGTGTGTTTAAATTTCCTACATTTTAACATGCTATTGCATGATCGGAAGCACATGGGGACACGAGGCTTCTGGAGAGAGCGTGTGCGAGAGCGTGTGCGAGAGCGTGTGCGAGAGCGTGTGCGAGAGCGTGTGCGAGAGCGTGTGCGAGAGTGGATGGGATGCTGGTCCACACCCAGAGTGGCATCATCTGGCCAATCATGCCTGCTTAAAGCTTGACTGGCAGGCGCAGCTGGGACTGAACTCAAATACTGCTGTGCTAGCCAATCGCCTATGTTCCAGAAAGTATAATCCGTTCATACGGACACAAGGTTTTCGCGAAGGAAACACTGGTCACTCGTCAATCTCAACTAGTAGGAAACTTCCCTCTTATCTACAGTACATGCATAACAACCGGGACCTGCATCACTATGCAACAATGGGACCAGTGACCAGATTAATATCCACAAATTACAATGCTCGTGTGCTCCTCATATAGGATTGGGGAAGAACTGCTATCCTGGCTTTGTAAGATGGTGAGGTGTACTCTGTTCAAACCACTGTTGTTCCCCTTGAAGAATGTGTACCTCTTGATTATTGACAGAATGTCCACAAGCCTGATGTTGTGCCACCTATTTTGCCAGTGGCTGTTGACTTTCCCTGAAGTACATTTACCTGCAATCCTCCTGACACTGAAAGTACACCAGTGGTTCTCAAACTGTCCTATGAGTACCAGTGGTGGCACACCAGATAACCTCTCAATTTACCTTTACAGTATTTAGCAGACACCCTTAGCCAGAGCGACTTACAAAAGTGCTTTAAGACATCAGTAACAATCTATTCCTAATTATCAGGAATTTGAACAAGAATACACTTCTGAAACTGTTATGGTTGTGTTTTTTTTTCCTTAGAGAAAGAAGGGTAGATAAGGTAAGTGCAGAATAAATATGAATAAAATCCAGAATAGGAAAGAAGCTGTTGTAACATTGAGGGGAAGTTCAATCCACCACTTAAAAGCCAAAACAGAGAAGGGTGAGAAGCGTCCCCGGAGTAGTTGAGCAGTGCTAGAAGACTGGAGTGTGCTAGGTGGAGTGGGTGTGGGAAGTGCTGCAAGGTAGGAGGGTTCAGGCCCATTTTTTTAGCTTTGTAAGCAAGCATCATAGTTTTAAATCTGATGAAAGCAGCTACAGGGAGCCAGCAAAGAGCCTAAAACAGTGGTAATACTTAGCAGAGACCAGTGTCCAGGCCCCTGTAACCCCAGTAAGAAGGGCTAACAAACTTATGTATGTAATATATACTTTTACTTAACAAACTGAGTGGTCCTAACGAATCAAAACTGCTCATTACAACGGCTTCTGGCTACCTGTTTGGGCGTCACTCTAACGTCCCCTTTAATTGTAATTTACAGTGTCTGGTAACGTCAGTATATTAACGAACTGACAAGACCTCTGACCAATCACATTTATGGTATTCACATTGAGGGTTAGCACATACCAGTGTAACTTAACGGTCTACGCATTTATTCATTTGGGTTTGATGCTAGGAAACGTCATAAACAGTAGCCAGCAAAAAATTGCGAGTTTTCTGGCAATGGAGCGGATCATGGACTTTATCTTAAAATAAGCGTAACTGGTAAGTTTGGCATTTCCTTAATAAATTGGCTATACGTGATCCTGATTTGTTAAACGGCTGCACTTCAAGGATTCTTTTCAAACGTTTTGAGGAAAAGGATAAACATTATTGATCCCTTTGGGAGCGTTCCTTCCGAGAAACTATGGGATTCTACACAGAAAATTAAGCTATTAAAAAAAAACTAGAAAAACGTTGCGCTATATCTGTATATATGTGTGGGTTGTTCATTAGTAGTAGTGTCTGGAAGAATCACTGGCAATTTGAACCCAGACACTCAGTTTGCAGAACCACGCGAGATGGACTGGTGAAGTCCAGGTGAGTCTCCATAACCGTATGATGCTTCGCTTTTTGTGAGCTACACTAGCGTTAGCATGGATTGTCGACACCAAATAGCTTCATTTTAGCAAACTCTTCCTGCGCAGGTATGACTGTAACAATCACCCTTCACCACACAGCAGCTAAGAGCTGGAAGTAAAAGCCGAAACGCGTTTGGATAAATGTTGCAACTCAAACTCTCCAAAAGAACTGTAACCACAATTCAAAAAATACTTCTAATTTAATAAAACATTTTCAAAACATCAAGTTGAGGTCGAAATCATCAATACTAGGGGTGTAACGATACACTCCGCTCACAATTCATGATACCGAGTTCAAGATTCGATTTTTTTATGTAAACAATGCACATTTTCCCTGCTCATTAGTATTTCTCGATTAAGATAATTACAAGAAACAGAGGTTTAAATAACATTAAACAGCCGAGTGAAACATTCCTATTTATTTTAGAAGAATAACAATTCAATGTGTGCAATTTTCTAGTCTAAAACGTTTTACATGTGTATTGACCATGATTTTAAAAATGCAATTGCAGTTGGTGCCACAATAAACAATGTGTGACCTCGTGATTATGATGCGCATAATGACCTTGTTGCATCATAGTGTATCCTTACAGCCCTAATCAATACAGTTCACGTGAACTCGGTCAAGATTAGCACCCAATAAATAACACCAGTAAAATGAAGCGCCCTAATTGAGACTTAAAACAATTTTAATGATGTACATTGCTTTAAAAAAAGACCACATGATTAAAAGTACTTATCACAAACCATAGTACCTATTTTACATGACACGGATTCTGGAGTGCAATAATCTTGTACAGCTACTTTAGTATTTATTTTCACTGTGGAGCATAAAGTGCTGGTGTACCGTACACCCTGTGGCTTCTCTCACATGGGTTGGAACGTTGGCGAGTGGCTTTTGGTCGGGTCCAGCTGTAAAGGAATCAGGCTGGTTTCTAGTTCCCTTTGTTTTTGCAGCAGGCCCTGTACATACAGACACGTCTAGCTGTTATTGCAGATGAATGATGCTTATGTAAAAAGTGCAGATGAACGGGATAGAATGATGATTACCTACCTCTCTGAGTTCAGACAAGCCTTTGAGAATAGCCTGCTGTCGCTCCGTGCTCTTCAGCAACTCGGGGTGGAAAAGGGGGTCCCGAACCAGAGGGGTGGGCTGTCTGCTACTGAATGCGTCTGTAAGCAAAGTAAAGCATCCAGTCTTACAAATCTTATCTTGTTCAGAGGAAAGGGTGTGGAGCCTAACCCGTAATTCGCTGGGTGCAAGCACCCTGGAAAGGGCTCCAGTCCTTCCAGTGCACCACCCAGCATTCCTGTCACAAGCCTGGAATTCAAACTCAGACCCCCTCAGAAACTGGCTCTTACCACTGAAAAATTGGAACAGATCACATCTAAATAACTCCTTGCCAGTTTAATTCAGTCTTAATGTACACAACTTGTGTATCTGACACTAGACTTGTAACCTTGTTAAAACATGTGGATTGAAGTTGCTAGCCAACTTGCTTGCAAAAAGACAGTGATGTTATGGGACCCAGTGATGGATAAATTGGCATCCCATACACTGGGCACATTCCCAGTAAATTCCAGGACTGTCATGTGTGGGGAAAATGACCCAGATTTGAGTCCCAGTGGTGGATACTCCCACCTATTCATTGTATGGGCAGTTACAATGTTCAAAATACCTGCCTGCACCTTGTACCCCAGTAATTACAATTCTTGTACTGGTTATACCTGTGTGTGTCCTCTGTTGGGCTTCATGTGTGTTGGGTCTGGAGATTGGGGCCAGAGGATCCAGGTGGTAAACCTCATCTGTGCGTACATAGGGAACATAATCAGACAATTGAGGCTGTCCAGCACTCTCTGCATGTTCCTCTGAGTAGGCCAGAGGATGTTGCTGGTAGTGAAGTCTGTGCTTTAAAGCAGGAACTGGAGGAGAAGGAACTCTGCTAGAAAGAGAATAAAAAGGAAAACATTGTACCTGTTCTCATTGATTATTTAACAGGTGCTCTTCGTGGCAGCTGTCTCCTGCATATTAGTCACAGGAGCTAGTAAGAAAGAGTTCTTTCACATATGTGAGGAGCTCTGGCGAAAACAGGCTCTTTTTGCAAACATTTCAAACTGTCAATGCTTTATCTAAAACTCAACTAAGACACACAGATCTACAAATCTGAGATAAGTGTAGCCAATGCTATGACATTTTAAACTTCCGATATTTGCATACCATCATTGGATTTTCTGTTTGGACGAAACTGATTCATTCGGCATTCCTAACTTTACCATATTTAGATAGATGATGTTGAAAGGTGAAGTCTGAGGGATGGCTTTTAGGACTTCTCAAAGGGGGAGGTTTTTCTAAACAAATGGCAAACTTAAATTTTCTGTGCTTTTCATAATTTTTGGGCTTTTTTTTTTTTTTTAAAGACCTTTCAGTCAGAATATCAATCAAACTTTTGTGGGAAGTGATCGTTGTTTTTTTTTGTCTGTATTCATTAAATGAATGGAGTGTACACTTCACTTTCACCCTAATATATCACACGCTCTTCGCTAGGTCAGGTGTTGAGCTGTGGTCGGATGAGGTTTGAAGAGCATTTGTGTTCATTTGGGTTGTTTTTTGGAGAAAAAAAAAAATACAGAGGTCTCACTTTTGATACGAGTATTGATTTTTTTACTTCAGCTGGCTGTGGCTCTGTGCCTGCTTTTGCCAGAGCCCCTCCCACATTTAACAGTCATGATGCTGCTCACCTTTGAGTAGTAAATCGATGTGAATCTTCACCCTGACAAAGCATACAAAAGAATAAAACATTATTAAAACAAAGAAGATGCGGCGATAGATATAACCCAAATCAGAAAAAGGTGGGATGGTTTGGCAAAGTGCAAACTTCATTTTTACTTTGCCATTCCACTGCATTAATAAAAGACAGTATGAAGAGTTTTCATATTCAATCTGTCCAACTTCATTTTATTTGTTAATAAACATCAGTTCCTAGATTTTAAGTCTGAAACACATTCCAAACGAGTTGGGTCAGGTTCAATTTTGGCTAACAGGCGATGTCAGGTGATGATCATGATGTGTTATAAAAGCAGCATCTACAAAAGCTTTTGAGGAGCAAAAGATGGGCAGAAGATCTTCAGTTTGTCACAAATGTGTGAGGAAATTGAAATGTTTAAAACCAGTGTTTCTCGATGAATTGAGGATTTGCCCATTTTGTCCTCTACAGTGCATAATATTAATCTGAAAGATTTTGTAATGGGTAAGGATGCAGGTGTAAACTGAAGACCTGAGATTTCAGATTACTCAAATAGCACTGCATCAGGAACAGTCGTCCATCAATAGCTGATATAAGCTCCTTTGCAAGGGAGTACAACTTTACTGTGCAAAAAAGTCTTCTGTTAACCATGTTTTTTTTAAATTTCTGATCAGTGGTTGCATAATGCTCTCAGATAGGTCAGCCCGCCTACTTTTTGCTGAGCCGAGTGACTGTTCCGTCGAGGGTGAGACTGGTCTGCAGAAAGTGGAGGTGAAAAACCTTGAGGCATCCTGTTCTTCTCCACCAGTGTCATGAGCTCCATCTGGCGGCGCATCCTGCTCTCCTGCCTGTGTCTCTGCAGGGAGGCGGGGTAACGTTCCGACGCTGGCACGAACGCCTTAGAGGGCCGCTGTGTGTTCCAGTCCGGTCTCCGACTGAGCTGTTGTTTGTGGATCCTGTCTGTTCTAGCGTAGGGCTCGTAAGGATCTGCTTCTTTGGTAACCATGCACATGTTCTCTTTGCCACTGTTCTTTTCAGCCAATCTGGCATCACGTCTGGATCTTTTTATATTGGGAGGAGCTCTGTGTACAGCCGGAGCATGAATGCCACCGTTGGAATTAACTAGTTCGGTGTCAGTTGATGGAGCTCCGGTGTTCATCTCTGAATGAAAGAAATTACAAGATTAAAGTAAAATTTTAATGCAAAGCAAATCATCACTTGTTGTAGGCAGAGGTACAGGACAGGGTGACAGTCCATTGCAGGATTTTGTTAACAAACCACCAGACGTTCATACTGTGAGCCCCAACCAGGGGTTTGAACCCAGGCATTCAGGAACTTATTTTCAGCAGCTGATTCCTATAACTGAGCCATCAAAGCTACAGTAACCGTCTAGCCAGAAATAAAATGCACAAATTATTTTTTAAAGCAAATGTAGGCAATCAGCCAAGATGAGTATGGGGTCTCGATTTTGCTTATGAATATAAAATCAGATTTTAGCATAGCACATCTTGTCCCACCATCCATTACTTTTCTATAGAGGCACTTGCGTAGCTAAACACACTATTACTTTATTGTTGGGGTGGCACCGTGGTGCAAGTTGTTAGCATAGTCACATCAGAGGTCCAGAGAATCCTGGTTCGAACCCGACCTTGGACGTGTGAAGTTTTGCATGTCCTCCCCATATCTGGGTATTCCAGTTTCCTCCCACATTCCAAAGACAGGCATTAGGGTCATTGGTTGCTCTAGTACTAGTACCTATTTAACTGTGGTCAGGAAGAACCACTAATGCTGAAGTGATGTTTTAGTGTCGGGAATAAGAAATGTCCTGAGCAAAAACTAAAGAAACACAATGTCTTGTCTCATGTATACATTTTTTCCTCAGTTTTGCTTCAGTTCATATCAGTCAGCAATACATTACCTGTTTGAACCGCTGTGTCTTTTCGCCCACTGTATGGATCCTCAACATTCTGTGTCGTGGTAGACATCGCTGTTAGGCTCACTGGACCTGGACAATTTAATTTCAATGTAAAATAGCAAAATCTATGAAAATCAGAAACATTATCCCTCCTGCCATCCCATAATGGATGGATTAACTGTACATTCGTGGCTGACTCTTAGTCACTTGATGAAACATCGATGTGATCCATGAAATATTAACGGCAGGATAGTGAAGCAGTTTGCCATTGCTTTCTCCACCCCTCCTCATTAATCCGGGCTTGGGATCAGCGTGCAGCTGTTTCCAGTTACACGGCTGGGGTGTTTGGCATACACAAAGCAATGACAATTTAGAGACGGCAATTAACCTAACACGCATGTCTTTGGACCCTGGTCGCTCCACCCTGGGATTGAACCCGGGACCTTCCTGTTGTGAGCCACCGTGCTGCCCCGTCCCATAATAGCAGGATTCAAATATATAATTACTGCACTGATTGATAGATGTCAGCTGGCAACGACTTTTTTTTAACCCTAACTGAGTAGCTATTAATTTCTGAAACAACCATATCCTGACTGTGCAAAAGATGCTACTGTTTCAGAAGGATCACATTAAGGACTATATCAAGGAAAGAAAAAAATTAAGGAGATAAGAAACGGAGTTAAGAACTGTCCGGTGCATTTTTCATGGCAGAACCGTGGTCATCTTAAGAAAAGAGGAACTGATAGGTATAGTGAAAGGTAGAGCATTTTCACATGTACAGTGTGATAAGAACACACAGGAATGGAACCAAGTGGCTGTGTGGCCTTACAAACACCATGTCTTAGTAAAGCTAATTTATAAGGCTAATGTATGCTAAACCTCACAACAACTGGAATGAAGACAAGCAGAAAACTTTATCATGTTTGGCTCCTAGCATCAACGTTATATTATAATGGTGGCCTAAGACTTGTGCACAGTCCTTTACAGCAATTTATTTTCAGGGATATCTATGTGTATACAAGTGTAAACATGTTGCATTATTTCTATTTATGTCAATAATGTTAGCGCAGAGCTAGCAGACTAACTGAAGACTGGCTAATAGTTTTGAATTGGCCAGTGGTAGACTACTCAGTACAGTTTTCAGGGACTTAATCATCCATTTCAAATGTTTGTTGAATTTGTGCCTTTAAACCGTTATCAGTCATATTTAGACTTGGTCCATAGCACTCTTTTCCCCACCCCACACTCACCTTGCGAGACAGATTCACCCTCCATCCCTTGGTATGTATTGGATATATCAAAGTTTTTGTTAGACGGCTCTCGAATTCTGTGTAGATTCTTGTCTTTTTGTGCTTCCTCTTGAGCTCTCTGTATACTCCGGTACAGTTCTTCTCTTCTGTGTGACTGCAGATCCTAAGCAGAAAAATCTTATTCATCCCAACTGCACAGTAACCTTCAACAAATTAGGAGGTAGAATACATACTACATTTCCTACCTCCTTTTTTTTCTGCTGTTGCTTTTCCTTAAGGTATTGCTGCTGCAGAAGGTCCCGCTCTTGGGCCACTCTCCTCTCTTCCTCCTCCTCCAACGCCTTACAAGCTGCCTTTTCTTTCTCCTTCTGACGTTTTCTCTCCTCCATCTGAGCCTCAATAGCCCGCTGACAAGACCCATTATGCAAAATACATTATCCCATGGATACTGGTGACAGAAAGTTGCCTTACATGATCAGTAACTACTTTTTTTTTGAGAAGCCAGCGGCTGGAGATGTTGCCTAATTGTGAAGAGCACCAGCTGACCCTGAATAGCATTAGGCTGGTATGAAGAATCTCATAAATATGACAGTGAGAGCCAACCATTTATATTAAAGTTTTGTGGAAATAATAACAATATTTCCCATCCTGTGTGCCTACCTGATGCTCCAGCTGTTTAAAACGCTTCCTCTCCCTCTCCTCTATCTGGGCTGGATCTAGCAAAGCAGTCATCGTACGCAGGTAGCTGAAAAGAACGATGAAATTTTATGGGCTTAGAGACAAAAAATTCGATCAGAACATCACTAAAAAGTTTGCATCACAAATTTACCTCTATATTGCAGGATTCTGCGATACATAGGTATTTATGTAGTAGTAACGATTTTTATTATTTTTGCCTAAAAAGTCAATTCAAACATATCAAAGGAATATTAAATCGAAATAATATACAGTATATATTTCCCCATCGGATGAATGCACAATGAAAATGCAGTGTATGCCTCTACTGTGAGACTGTACACAGCACACTATTGGCTGATGGATGGAAGGTGACCAACCAGAGCACGGAGTTCTGTATCCTGGGCGCTGATTGGCTCAGTGACCATAAGCGTGTGGGAAGGGTTTATAAAGCCTTAAAATATATATCAATAATAAAATGAATACAAGGTCAATACTTGTGGATTTTCAGCTGTAAAAAACTGACAAAAACACTCCTTGAGCGGTCCCGTATTTATAGATGGCGGGACAAAAATGCTGTCACCAATTACATAGAGAAAGACACTGTGCCGATTCAAGGGGTTTAGAGAGATGGGTTCAACTACTTTTGAACACTATAGATTAAAGATATACACAGCCACAGTCTAATTATTGTTATCAACAAAATCCCAGAAAATATTGAGTTCAAAGTTTTACAGTATCGCACACCCGCTACTGCTACCAGAAGTGTTAAAATTTAAGCCACCTGGACTTTGGCTGAATGCCCCGAGTGGTGTCCACACTGGCTCGGCCCAGACTGTCCCCTCCATATGCACTCACTGTGTCCCAGGCTGTGGATAAAGCCCGAGAGGGTGGGCGGTGAATGGAGAGGGAGCTGCCTACACATGATTCCCCTCTATCCGAGCCTGGAACTGGGGGAGGCTGGACAGGGACATGCCGCTGAAATGAGTCAAAGTGCATGGCCCAGCGCTCATGATCCTCAGCCTGACAGGACAAATGGAAACATGGCATACTGTCAACTCCAGATAGATTAGCATCTTTGAGGTTGATTTTTAAAAAATTCAGAAATCTCTAAAAAAAAAAAAAAATTTTTAAATAGTATAATAGAGGAAATAGTTGTCTACCTGGTTCTGGCTCTGTTTCTCAAACTTCTTGCGGAGTTTGGCCTCCTCTCTCTGCTGCTCCAAGTCCTGCAGCCAACGCCTCTGCTCTTCCCTCTTTTCGTCATTGAAAGCATGCTCCAACGGGGTGGCTTCCTAATGTAATATATAATATATCCATTAAAACTAGAGCTTAAATAAGTTTTTTTGTCAACACACATACAGGTACACCTGTTCAACTTCTCCTTAATGCAATATCTAATTTAATAAAACCTAGCCAATCACACAGCAGCAACTTAGCAACTTTCAGGCATGTATACATGATAAAGATGACGTACTGAAGATCGAACTGCTAATCAGAATGGAAAAGAAAAGTAATACTTTTTTTTTACTTTGAATATGTTATGGTTCTTACTGGATTGGAAAAACGTTGGTTGGTCTAGAGTGTCTTGATTTCTGCTATGACATTGGGATGGTAGGGTCAAAACTTCAGTAGTAGTTCAGACTGACTGTGGCATAATGGTGTGGGGGGACGTTTTCTCGGCACACTTTGGGCCCCTTACCAACTGATCACTTGATAAAGGATTGTTGCTGACCTTGTCTTTTCTTTTATGACCACAGTGCACCATCTTTTGAGGTCTACTTCCAGCAGGAGAACGCTCCATGTCACAAAGCTCAAATCATCTCAAAATGGTTCACTGAACATGACAATGAGTTCACTGTACTCAGACGGCCTCCACAGTTAGCTCATCTCAATCTAACAAAGCACCTTTGGGATGTGGTGGAACAGGACATTTGAATCATGGCTCACTAAAAACAGTTCTAAAAACAAAGGGGGATCAACCCGGTACTAGCAAGGCGGACCTAATAGAATGTGTTAGAAATTGACAACTTTTCTTTTAATGGAAACCATTGAAAAGAACGCAACTGATGCTGTCATGTGTCTGGCTCTGTGATCTCACCAGAGTTAGCTTTAGATTTGTCATTCCACACATTCAGTGAGGTGATGCTGCTTTAAATCTGTTCTTGTTCTGAGTGTTTTCAGAGTTCTTCCTCCACTGTTACTTTCGCCATGCATACTGCAAACATCACTCAGTCACATCACTGCTTCCTCGCTAATACTGAGCTATATAGGAAGAGACTCTTTAATGCATTTTGGAGCAAAACTGAAGATTAACTGAAGATTAACACTTATTATTAAGATTAACATTAATATAAACAGTTTAAAGCTGGAACTGTGTTTAAAGCGGAATTGAAGTGTAACTGAACATAAGTGAGAGCAGTGTGTTTTTATGAGTGGTGTGGTTGCCGGGCAGGGTGCAGGTGCAACTAACTATGACTGGCACAAAATCGTTTATAAGACTGATCGGCTGATAGCCGTTCACCCTAAAAACCGATCAGTCGGTATATCTCTACTAATTATTCAATATTACTGGCACATGTCTGAATATAAGAAAGTGTGAACATGAAATCTGTGATCAACGTTACCCCGAGAACAAAAGCTGAGCGAATAGCAGAAGGAAGTGCCTTTGCATTGCTGTGTGCTTGTGAAGCAGCTGACATATCTTTTGGATTTTCTGTGCCAGTCTTCGTTATTCGATCCTGTTTCACCTATTGAGATAAAACCGCGTTGAAAATAGATGCAGTTAATTAGGCATTCAGTCATGCAATCCTCTGCTTCTTATGTAGATGCTTTCCGTTTCTGTACACACAAATGATGTGGTGTGCAGCTCCTTTCCTAAAACCTACGTAAACAGGTCTGGATCGCTAGAACAGATAGTCTGTTAGTAAAGTACTGGTTTTATCACACAGCACGTTGGATTACAGATACTGAAGCAAGGGCACAACCCTACACGTAGGCAGCAAATGTGCAGACACACTAGATAAGGGGAAAAGGCCCGTCATAAGATGAGCATTTTTTATCACATTAATTGCACAACAGCATTTTTTGATTACTTCTATTTGAGGCACAACAAAATAAGCTTAACAAGAATGCTTATTAATTAGCTAATTAATCAACCCATTATTAGAAGCATATAGATAAAAGTAAACATAGAAAGTAAAACAAAAGTTATCTAGGTTCACTCGGGTGTCACAGCAGTGTCACATGAGGGGCCATTCAGAAAGCAGAATATTACCAGAATGTTACCTTTTGAAAGCAAAATATTCGTCTTGTTCTGTACTTTTACTAAAAAGAAAACGTGTAAGCTGTTCTGTGTCCAAATGCTGTGTGATTTATACAAATTGTATTCACACATTAGTCAACTACACTCACCAGTTCTATTCCCTACAGCCTAATAGTGGGGTACACAGAAAAGGACTGTTTTATTGGATTTCTTAATCTGATTTCTAGATCAGAGTATGCTGTATACATAACCGACTCAGTGAGATAACTGCAGAAATAACTGGGCTATTTAGTGCATGTAAGGGTACTCAGTATCATACAAGCAAAACAGAAAAAGCTCACGCAGTATTAGCTTACCCCCAATGACTGGTGACCAGAGGTTGGTCCTCTGCACTGCTCTCTCTGAGGCAGAACCCGTGTATTCTGCTGCTTCTTAAGTGCCATCTGCTCATCTGTGTATGAACAGAAACCACACATGAGACCTTCTATACCACTCCAGGCTGAAGCAGCACACCTCAGCGTCGCTTGAGCCTGCATGCTTAATATTGAATGACATGTCAGACTGTACACAAAGGCCACATGTACAGATTGTGCAATCAGACACTGCCAGCTTTAATACCTAGCTCTTTCTTCCACTCTGCCTTTTTGGCCGCGAGTGCTTCTCTCTGCAGCTCTCGCTCGCCCAAAGTGCTGAACAGACCTGTGGAGGTGGACTCTGAGGGCTTTCTGTTTCAGAAGAATACTGAAGGTTAGACATGTACATTTCGTGTTACTTAAAGTCCACAATATATACTGCAAATTGCACATTGTGATCTGTATGTTCTCTGAAAACTATATTACATAGCACACTTAGCAGTGCTGTATAGGATGATGTGCCAGTAATTGACAAAATAGCCAAGATACTGCTGTGTTGCTCATACACAGATATATTTAATACAGTTGAATCCGGTTGATTGGACCACCAATTAATAGGACCAGCCCCTTATTCGGACCAAATCCTAAAGTACCGAAACAAATCCTATTATATACGTGTAATGTTATTTGCTTATTTGGACCAAAATTTCGTTTAATCGGACCAAAGAACGTGAGAATCGAAAAAAAAAACAGAAGCCACAAGTCGCTACTTAGAGTGAATGCAAAGCGGATCAGTGAGATATGGGAGAATTTTTAGGATTTCCGAGAGAATTTATGCTTTTAGCAAAAGAACTTGTTTTTTACAGTATTATGCTTTGCATGCTGAGTATCTATACATTGTGTTATAAATCGTTTCGAAAAACATGGTTGCGAATTTATTTTTCAATGAACAAAATTGGTAAGCAACAGTAGTTCTTGTTTGTATGTTCGCTATACCGGTAAATCACAGGTTTAATAAACATTTAATGTGTTACATAAATTATAGCACGTCCCATCCTGTAACATAGGGCATTTTCGTTTAATCGGACCAGCCGGTTATTAGGACCAAAACGATCACGTCTCGATGTGCTCCCATTAACCGGATTCGACTGCATTATATTTTTAAAGCAAAACAAAGCATTCTGTTTTATATTCAAACCAAATAAGAAAATGCTGCTTACAGAAGTACAACTCGGACAGGTTCATCACAATCAGTAAAACGTGCCACCCGACGTTCACATCGTTCACATTTACCAATTTGTACATAAACAACCTAAAGAGTGATTGAAATATAATAAGCTAGTTAGTAGTCCCTGAGGACCTTGGTTTGAATCCTAGACTGAGCTTACAATGTAAATGTTATGTTGTGCAGTTATGGGGTCTTACGGTGGATTGGCATCCCATCTAAGGGCCACTGTCACCTTTGGGCGTTGGACATAAAATGTAAACTTTTATGGGAATTCTAGCACAACAGTAACAACTTGTGTTCTTTATGGCTCAATACCTGTTGTATATTGTTATATATAGTTATATATTGTAATTGAGGAATACTATTTTATTTAACTGTTTTCAATCAGGATTGTTTTGTTCTCAGTCAAAAGATGATGGCAAGCATTGTTTCAAATTTGCTATAACTAAATTTCTCGTGTTTATTGTATTGCTTTATCTGCAACATCTGACTTGGAAAAGAAAAAATGCTTAAGGAAACTTTTTTTTTTTTTTTAATTTGATGAAGCTAAATAACATGTATGCATTAAAAGGCACAATAATGTACTAAAACGTACAAAATCCAAGTACATCCATGTCTGCCAAAGTCCGAAAATCTAACTAGCTGATAAAAGTATCATTTTTGAAATTGGACATTGACCTTACATGCCATGCCTCGTCTTTGGTAAAAAATCTGGCTGCTTGATTTAAATGGCAGCCTTCTGATTTCAGACCTTTAATGGTTTTGCCAGCTGCCTCTGTCAGGTTCCTGTTGAATAAGGATTCAGAATGGTTTTAATGCTGTCAGTGCCAGATGTAATGACACATTGCCTTTCTCTTTACAGACCAGAGGGAACTCCCTTTGAAGATGGTAAGTATACTTTTAGAACTATTATTTCAGAGTAGGCTAATGTTCAGTAGGCACAATATTATAATCACTATCATGGATGCCTTCAAATATAATATGAATATAAACAATAGGTTTTGTTTTTGTCACCTTTGACAGTCTCCAGGAAAGTCGTTAAGGATGTGTCCATTTTACCTAACGGGCAAAGCAACCTGTAATTCCAGTTAAAAAAAAAAAAAAAAAAGAAAAGATTGTTGATAATGGGGTTTATCACATTTTCACTGGCATAACCTACTAGTATTTATTGTTTTTTTTAAATTTGGTTTACTATTTATTTATTTCATTTAGTGTCACTGAATTGTTATTCAGTGTATAAAAGTAAACAGGTGTAATGAAATGATCTTAACCTTGTCTGCTGTGTACAGGTACATTCAAGCTGACTGTAGAGTTCACTGAAGAATACCCTAATAAACCACCCACAGTCAGATTCACCTCCAAAATGTTTCATCCTAATGGTACAGCCCGTAATATTTACGGATAGAACACCTGTTGCCCCTTTAAAAGAGAGAAGCGTTTCTAAAAAATGCTCTTGTTTTTTCAGTATATGCAGACGGAAGTATATGTCTTGACATTCTGCAGAACCGCTGGAGTCCGACTTACGACGTTTCATCAATCCTCACCTCAATCCAGGTACATCATAGTAAATCAATGATCATTTTAAAGTCAAGGGGGGGTTGCGTTTATTTAAAGGGGTTTCAAGAGCTTCTTAAATATTAACATTGAACTTTAACAATTGTCTAAGAATAATCCTGTTAAACAGAACTAGTACCCAATCATAACAAATTAGTTACAGTATTTTAATCGGAACAACAAGCCCGGATTAACACATGACTATCAGAAGGGAGAACGGGGATGACAGTCTCCACTATTTATCTGACCGCACTAAACGTGTGAAGAGTTTTAAATGCCCCAAAACGAGGTAGATCCTGTCCTGTAGGAAATAATTTATATAGGTTCCCATTATCCAAAAATGTGTTGTCCATGCCATTTCCAAGAACAAGGTACTCTCAATTTACACAACGTGCTTACTTTTTATCCTGACTTGCACGAGACGTATCTAAATATGTTCCCTCTTTAAGCCTCGTGTCCCTCTGTCATCCCACGGTGGCTAACTCTACAATTTCTGGAATGTTTTATGAGAGTTGGACATCATGAGAGTTGAAGTTCTAATATTTCTATTATATTGTTTAGTAGTAATGAAAATGTATTTATATACATATTATATGCCAGAAGCTTCCACCCAGCGCAGGGCTTGATAAGGGAGAATTTTGACATGTTTCTGCACTCATTAAATGTAATTTTAATGTACTTTTAGGGTGAAAATCCTTCTAGCCTGAAGTTTGTGCCCGGTCACAAGTTGAAAACTACCTGCAGTTCTTAGTATTGTGACAGTACACAATGCTGATTTTGCCAGTTGTAATGCATCAGTTTTGTCATTAGGCAGCTTAGCAGATGGATTTCAGTTGGGATTTCAGTTGGGATTTCAGTTACATTGCAATGTAACTTTAAGGGTTTTTAAATGCTAAACCAAAACTGTATTAAGATGACAGAATTGTGTTACAATAAATACAATAAACTTATGCAGTTAATGTAGCTATCGATCTGCTGACTAAGCAGCTTCTGGGCTTTCAGGGGTCGTTTTGGGTCTCTCTAAGATTATACTTTAAATGGACAAGTTGTATCTTGAAATATTTCACCCAAAAACGCTTATATTAGATGTGAAACCGTTTTAATCGTTTGAAGATTGGGGTACTTTAGAGCCAGTCAATAGAAGAGGCAAAAAAAATGTAAATGTCATAGACCTGAATTTGAGTGCATTCAATATCATGTATCAATATCATGTTTGGTAAGTAACACGACCGAACCTAGATTGCTGAAAACACGAATAACACACCAAGGCCCTTCTGTTCACAGTCCCTGCTTGATGAACCGAACCCCAACAGTCCAGCCAACAGCCAGGCGGCTCAGCTCTACCAGGAGAACAAGCGTGAATACGAAAAGCGTGTGTCGGCCATCGTTGAGCAGAGCTGGAGGGACAGTTGACTTGCGAACTGAGCGTGGTCTCAGTTAAACCAAGTGAATTGCGAAGCGTCTTGTTTCACCCACCTTTCCTCGTTCTCTTTCTCTCACTCGCCCCATCCGACGTAGAGCTCAAATGCACTTTAATCAGCTCCCCCTACCCCACCTCACCTATATTCTCCTTCTTCGAAGGACTCGCGCTGTCCTGCTGACCATCTGGCTACGTCGTCCAATAACCAGGTAACAACGTTGGCCTTTTGCCATGGGAACGATGGTCTGTTCAAAGGGCCTTGTTTAAAAAGTGGAGTCAAATTCCGTGGACTGACATGGTACTCGCTGGCATTGCTTCATGTGACCCATGTGCCTGGTTTGGAACTGACTTTATCACGCTGTTATGCTGTATCGTATGCTGTTACATGCCTGGAAGTGTGATTTTATATTCCATGATGTGTTGTGAACCTGCCTCTCATGTACCATATTGTAAGAATACATTTTGAAGTTCATGTACAGTATCTGTGCAGACTGGTTTGTTAATTTGCATGGCTGTTCGATATGAGGGTGACTGATTTTTCAGCCTTTAAAAGAGTGTCTAGACATGACTCAAACACCTGGACATGTAATATAATCTTGGGGTTTCATCTTCCATTGGCTCTTCATAAAGCACCTCAAAACCCAGCCTCTTCTAATTACAGCTACAGTGTCAAATTTGTGGCAGATTACCCAGATTTCTTTCATTAATCACCCACAAAAAATGAGGCGATCCTCATTTATGCAATAGCAATATCCATTTATAATAATAATAATAATAATAATTATCATTATCTCAAATACATTTCATTAATTTATTGAACACGTTTATGAAACAGATACAGTTAGATGATATTAATCAGTAATAACTTTGAATAAACAAAGCAGTTAAATCTAATTTTAAAAGAATAAAGTAGAATTACTTTGAGAAAACAGGTATGCGCTGTTTAACGTCCACGTTACATTTTATGAAACACTACATTACCATGGTCACATAAATACTTTGCACATCTGCCGTCCAGTGGCAGCAACAAAATGTCCCCGCAACCCTGTCGCATTGTTGAACCTGCTGCTTCTTGCCAATAAGGTCAAATAGCGGTCATCTCTTGGTGATGTGACAGATGGGCGACCCTGTCCTAATCTTCATCCTACTGTTCCATTCTCTTGAAAGTGATTCCATTGTCTGCTAATCACACTTTGGGATGGTCCAAGTGCTCTTGCCTGTTACGGTTGTCTGTGTTTGACCAGCTTCAAGAGGTCCTATGGCTCACATTCAAGCAAATTGTGTTTTTTGTTCATTGTACAACCCTAATTCCAAACAAGTTGAGGCGTTGAAACATAAATAAAAACAGAATACGATTATTTGCAAATCCTTTTCAACCTTTATTCAATTGGATACACCACAAAGACAAGATATCTGATGTTCAAACTGGTAAAAATATATTCATTCATTTTGAATATGATGCCTGAAACGTGTTCCAAAGAATGTGGGATGGGGGGGGGGGTTGTTTGTGTTACATCACCTTCCCTTTTAACAATACTCAATATGCGTAAAACTTCAGTTGCTCGACAGTCTGGGGTCTCCGTTGTCGTATTTTGCATTTTGTAATGCACCATACATTTTCAATATGAGACGGTTCTGGACTGCAGGCAGGCCTGCACTCTTTTACTATGAAACCACACTGTTGCTCCAAAACCTGTATGTACCTTTCATCATCAATGTTGCTTTCACAGATGTGCAAATTACCCATGCCATAGGCACTAAGACACACCCCCATGCGATCAGAGATGCTGGCTTTTGAACTTTGCGCTGATAACAATCTGGACAGTCCTTTTCCTCTTTGGCCCGGGGGACACGACCTCCATTATTTCCAAAAACAATCTGAAATGTGGACTCGTCAGATCACAGGACACTTTTAAACTTTGCATCAGTTCATCTCAGATAAGCTCAGGCCCAGAGAAGCCAGTAGTGTTTCCGGGTGTTGCTGATATATGGCTCTCGCTTTGCATGGAAGAGTTTTAACTTGCACTTGTAGATGGAAAGACGACCTGTCTTCACTGACAGTGATTTTCTGAAGTGTTCCTGAGCCCATGTGATAATATCCATTACAGAATGATGGTTTTTAATGCAGTGCAAAAAATAATGAAGTTGATCTGTTCGAAACCTTAAATATCTGGTTTCGACCCCGGACGATGGCACGGATGTGGCCGAAATTGATCAGAGTAGGTCCAGACTGCGTTGGGATGCCGCGTCATGACCTGAAGATAACCGTTCATGCAAGAAATCCCACTCGAATTTTATTCTCTTCATTTGTTACTCTGATCTGTATTCATAAGGTTTCTACATGTTTACATGGGTTTCCATCAACCAGATTAGCGAATGATTCATATGTATATTCAGTAAAGTCTGAACAGTCTGATTGTGTTATTTGTTTTAAGCATGTTTTCTTGCTACGGGTTTGCCCTCATGACTAACTGATGCAGGAAAGCAGGCAATTACAAAGTGTTCACAAACTTGCAACCGTACTACTCAATACAAATGTATGATTTGGATGACTTAAAACTTTATATACATACAACGTACGGGCCATCATGACCTAACCTGACCTTGGGTACAGCTTTTGAACTTGTTGGCAATGTTGGCATGATGGCACAGTGATTAGCACTGTTGCATCAGAGTAACAGGTTTGAATCCCAACCTGGCTTCTGGCCAAGTGTGTTTTGTGTCCTCCTGTTTGGCATCTTCAAAGTAGGCGGGTAATAAGGCATTGTTTTATTGTTTTCTGATAAAATTTGTTATCATCATACAGAATATGGGTTTGAACGCTGAAAAACTGTTTCATTAACTTTTATCATTATGACGATAATGAAGATAATTACTCCTACACTACACCACACTGCTTACAAAAATAGGGGATATGTAATTATTAATTATATTTCGTTTTGAAGCATCCCCTACTTTTTGTGAGAAGTATAGATGAAGTGCAGAATGTTTTTAAATGAAAAATACTAAGTATGGATGAAGATTTGAATGGTACTTTTTAAAGTTGCACTTTGTCTCAAATCAAATATATCATGATAAGCAGTGTGTAGCCTGGAAATGTGTTTAAATATTGTGTATAATCAGAAAAATTAGGGCATATCTCCTTCATATCATTCGCAACATGTCTCTACTTTTTGTGAGCAGTATAGTTTTACCATATTACTCATCCCTACTCAAAGGATCCCAGTGGCTGATTAGTTTGTTAATGCTTATTTTGTTTATTTACAACCTATCAGCTTCAATGGCCATTTCAGCAATACACACAGTTATAGCTATACACAAGATTATCTCAGGACTTGTCATACACAGTATATTATCTTAAGTATATACCAACTTAGTTTAAATGATTAACCTGACACATCTTTTTGGACTGTGGGAGGAAACCGGAGTACCTGGAGTAAACCCACACCGAAACAGGGAGGACATCCAGACTCTACACAGAAATGACCCAGGTCGTTGTGCCACGGGATTGAACCCCGGACCTTCTTGCTGTGAGGCAACGGCGTTACCCAACAAGCCACTGTGCTTCCTGTGTGGCTGGTTCGAGTTTTTTTTATAATGAATTATCTTTAGAGGTCAGTATTACATATGACTGTTTATACATAGATATATACATATATACATAATGCACCATACATTATGATTTTCTTGGCCGATTAAGGCAATTCCGCTAAATTCTGGCAATTGTTTTCTAATAAAAGACAGCATCCAGAAATTGTTCAACTTTTCTTTTACTTGAAACTATAGTCATTCAAATCCAACATGCCCTCGTCATCAGCACGTCAACACAGCTCTAATAAACAAACACAGAATATAAAGCTGGAGCTGTGTTTGAACCAGAATTGAATTTTGAATATTAACGAAAGCAGTTCGAGTACAAGCGTAACAGCAAGCTTGCATGTTCCAGCTTCCTTTCAAACTTATCGAATCACCTCCGCTTAAAGTGGGAACCAACACGTGACAGGGTGCCAGTCGACGGCAGGCAAGCACACCTTCACTGGGATGCAGATTGACAATGATTTATTGACAGCTCTTCTGAACTGCAGGTTTAGGCCTAATCCTGGGCAATACACTGGATTAAGCTGATATAGAAAAGTGAGTAAGTGAGGTTAGAATAAGCACTGAGAATGAAAAATGAGACGAACAGTTGTCGTATTTTATTATGAATGAGAACATCTGTACACTTAACACATGATCGTCACATGCTTCGAGTGCTTTTCACAATACTTGACATCCATACTGCTCTTGTAACAACAAAAAAAAGTTAGACAAACAGGCTAAGTATACTGCTCACAGAAACAGGGTGATATTTCATTAGGGAATTTTCCATTATCTCCCGCTTACTCTACACGGGGTCGTGAGTCAGCCGGTGCCCACCCGGCAACTATGGGCGCAAGGCCAGGAACAACCCTAGATGGGGCGCCAATTCATCTTAAGACCCATGCACGCACGCACGCACACAGACACACGCAGAGTCCCACGCTAAGGGCAACTTTAGAGACACCAATTAACCTAACACGCATGTCTTTGGACTGTGGGAGAGAACCAGAGTACCCGAAGTAAACCCACACAGACATACAGACTCCACACAGAAAAGGATCCACCCTGGGATTGAACTCCAGACCTTCTTGCTGTGAGGCAGCGGTGCTACCCACCAAACCACCGTGCTTCCCTAGGGAAGATTTCATATTTCAGTATCCAATCGTTTTTGTAAGCATTGTAGTTCTCGAAGAGAATCGCTGCCACTTCTTAATTCCCTTAACTCCACATGCCCAAGTTTCATCCCTTTAAGGGCTTTTTATTAGTAGATACATTTTCTTCATACTGACCAAAAACGAAACCCTATTAACAAATATATCAAATAAATAGAAATATTGATCGTTCCACAGTTAGGCTACCTGTTATATGCCCTTTCCTTTTTGGATTTCTCCAGAGCTTTGTCCATGGTTTTCTCCGTATCTCCCCTGCATTTTGGGCAGTACCATTTTCCCTTGGGCTTATGCTTGAGGCCAACGCACGAGAAATGGAACCACTCGATGGGGCACTCATCATTGTCGCAGCCGATCATCTCACCGTAGGACACTTGCTCACAGAGACAGTACGTTGGCTCGTTAGGATCGATAGGCAGGTCGGCCGGCGACGCTTCCCTCTCCTGCTTCGCTTTGGATCTCTTCTTCTTCTTCGACGTCTTAGCCCTCTTCTCTCTAGCAACGTCGTCTCTGTCGCTGTGAATAACCTCCCGGTTTTCGTTGCTGTTGTTCTTCTGCCGCCTCGAGCGTTTGCTAGCTCCCGCCATTCTTTCAACCGAACCTGGCGTCTCTTCTCTCCGTTTGTCCTCCTCGCGCCGTTTACCCGGGACCACAGTGGTCACCGGAGTCACGTCTTGAGGCTCGCGCTGGGATTCCAGAAGCTCGGCTAAACTGTCCACCTGACGGCTGCGATTCTCCACCAGTTCCACCATTTGTCCGGCAAGCTGGATCTTCTCATCTCCAAGCTCCTGGCTGCGAATCAGCGCACGCTGAATGCACTGTAAAAGACGACGACGCTGGACCGGATCCTCCTCCTGCCTGTACTTCTGGTACGCGTCATCAAGCTCGTTAAGGATCTCTGCAATAAGCGTGCAATGACATGTTGGTTATGATCGGTCAACAAAGTGAGGTGACACAAGGACTTAGCATTGTAGTCACAATGTAAACACATTAATCAAATATTTGACTTGCGCTCGGAGGTTAATATTTCAATCGTGGTGAGAGTGTTTTGCTTTCTTAATTGCATGACAAACAAGATTCTTTAATTACGAGATTATGTATACTTTTTGTGTCTCGTGACAGGACATCACCTCTGCTGAAAGAGGGGTGTAAAATAGTTCACGAATCAATTTTCTCACGATTATTGATTTTACATTCGATAAAAGAAATTCCTTTTATATATGCTGTAAACAATGCAAAACCACGTACATGTCTAGTATATGTTTCTTAACAAAATAACTTCTCCAGCAATTGTAGTAAGTAGTAATAAATCCAACGGTCTTAAACTGAAAATGTCTCCATCATGCCCAGTTTTTGTATCCGTTGTGAGTGAAAAGCGCTTACAAATAACTTTAAACATTCCAAAGATATTTATAAATATATCCTAAACATGCAAAATCCCTTGTTTCCATGACCCCATTACTTCATAATGAAAAGAAATGCCGTGTATGATGACTGCGCCCTCTGGTGTTCACAGAACGCAACGACGCCATTAGATGTGCATGCAGAAAACGCACGTGATGTGTCCGTGATTACGTCGTGACATTTTGTCTCGTGCATCGTTACACCCCTAGTCAAGACAGTATTACAACCATTTAGTATCAATGAGCAAGTCTAGGGCGGCAGCAGAAACGGAGAACCTCCCTAAATGTGATGTTGATAACAATGAGGAGTAAGGTGGGGCGATATGATCTGAGATTCATGACAATATTATCAATATGTTAGCGATATAATGATATACCTAAAATAAATAAAATAGATGATAAGCTATTATGCTTACTATTAATAGCTAGAGGGGCACCAACTGCAATGTGATTGGCTGGTTCCGATTTTCTTTCTATCTAAGAATTATAAACATTTTTGTTCTGCTTTTCTATTAATGGAAACTTCTACCTTGCTAAAGCAAGATTGCAGTGTTTGCTGGCTTGTGCCGGGCCCTGCACACTCGCTAGCTTTTTAGTTTTACCCTCTTTGCCTTTGTTAGCTTAGTCAAATTCCACATATTCAGTGGGTGATGCTGGTTTAAATGTCTTAGTAAATAAGTTGTTGTAAGCATCATGACGTGACTGTGTCAGAAATAAATCATTTGTAATGTGCTATAGAGATTCGTTCACCAAGTAGCACTCAAAACACAACTGAAATCCAACCCCACCCCAAAACTGAATTCTGAAATAACATTTATATGTAAGAAAATGCAAGTACAATGACCGTTATATTCTATGTACGTCATTTAACACACACCCTTACTTACAGTTAATACAATTTTACAGCCCAAGCAATTGTGGGTTAAGGGCCTTGCTCAGGGATTCAACTGTGACAGAGGTGGGATTTGAACAAATTTCAACACACACAATAACATGCAAATACTTTATTTAAAGTGAAATATCTATAAATTCATATTTGGTTTACTTTACCTGCAATTGTGATTGAATAACTGACACTTTCTATGTTTGCACTTTGTGTATAGGAATGACATATTCCACTAATTTATTAAATATTTAAGAGTAAACTTGGGTTTTAAAAAAAATTACCTCATAACATTATGATACATGTTTTCTGTTGGGCACAATGTGCTTGTGTGGGACGTGCCACAGAAGCTGAACCCTGCTTGACATTGAACTTTCAGAACTTGCACACTGAAGCTCTTGGCATCAAGACAAGAAACAGACTCCACCTTCCACCATTTTACACACACACACACACGCACACACACACGCACACACACACGCACACACACACGCACACACACACGCACACACGCACACAGACAGACAGACACACAGACAGACAGAGACAGAAAACTATATTTGTAAAGATCTTCTACCGACAGTGTATTATAGTA
>JAUZST010042588.1:0-26427 GCA_034779995.1 Parotocinclus haroldoi
ACACATTTTCCACCATTTTCTATTGGGGACAGGTCAGGACTGCTGGCAGGCCCGACTAGTATCCATACCCTCTTCTTTTGCAGCCATGCCATAATGTAATATGCCGTTGCATTGTCTTATGAAAAGTGCATTAAAAGAGTTTAATGAAGAGATTTCCTCAAGAATAAAACATCTGTTGTTCTAAAATCTCTGTGTATTTCTTTGTGTTAATACTGCCAAAACAGAAGTGTAAATTATCTGAAAGACTCTGCCTTTTGGACTTGTTGCTAATTACAGTCTGGTTGGTCCTTTTAGTGAAGTACACAGTGTTAATTTCATTTGCAGAAGAACTGAAAAACTAATTTGTCTGACCACAATACACTTTTCCACTGTGTGATGGTCCGTCGTAGATGCCTCCAATCCCAGAGAAGGGGTCTTTTTTACGCAGGAAAGTTAATGTAACTTCATATTATAGTTACAAAGGTTTGCCAAAGTAATCCCTTGCTCATGTGGTAATATCACTTATTAATGAATGACGGTTCTTGATGCAGTGCCGACTGAGGGATCAAAGATCACAGGTGTTTAGCTAAGGTCCAGAAATTCATCCAGATTCCTTATTTTGATTCGCCTGTTTTATCTCATTATTAGTAATTAATTGCCCATTCCTACTTTTTCTTGGCCTGAAATGCAAAAATTAATGTAGATTAACAGCAAGTTGTCCAGGTAGCATATCTTATAATAATATAATGTCTTCAGGACAACCTAGCCATTGGGAGTGTATATATTAGTTCATTCTTAGTGCCGGTCCCAAGCCCGTGTAAATAGAAAGGATTGTGTTAGGAAGGGCATCTGGAGTAAAACTTCAAAGCCAAATCAACCATACGGATCAAGAGTAAGATTTTCATACTGGATCAGTCGAGGGGTCTTAGATAATTGGGCATCAACTGCAAAATCAGTAAGGGAATCAAAGTTCGACACTTAAGCAAGGTGAAAAGTACCGGTTGGCTAGACAGAGGGGTCGGTCAGGCTGGGATGTCCAACAGGTTAGGATGATGATGAATGCAGATGGGAGTGTGTTGACAAGAGTGTATGTTGCGAAGCTGGAAAGAATAGTTTGAGGAGTTGATCAAATAAGAAAATGAGAAAGAGAGAGAGAAAGATTAGTGCAAGCTAGGCTGAGAGAAGAAGTGAGATTTTGTGAGCAGCAATATGGCTTTGTTCCAAGAAAGTGCACCACAGACGCTGTTTGCTTTGAGAGTGTTAACGGAGAGGTACAGAAAAGACCTGAAGGAGTTGCATTGTGCGTTTTGTTAATCTAGAGAAAGCTTATGACAGGCTGCAGAGAGAAGAGTTGTCATATTGTTTTGAGAGCGAATTAGTGTAAATACTTAGGGTCAAGTGTCCAAAGTGCTGGTGAATGTGGATGAATGTGGTAGAGAGGTGAAGAAGCGAGTGCGGGAAGGGTGGTATATTGGGTGTAGAGTTGCACAGTGCTTTGTTATAGAAGAGTTTTTGCCAACGTGAAAGGGAAAATGTACAGTAATGAGGCCTGCTATGCGGTATGGCTTGGAGACGGAAGAGGGAGCTGGATGTGGCAGAGATGAAAATGCTGAGATTTTCTTTAGGGGTGGAGAGGACGGACAGGATCAGGAATGAGTTCATTAGAGGGACAAGCAAGTAGGATGTTTTGTAGACAAATTAGGAAAGCAAGATTATATTTCAAAAAGTCAGCTATGATGGATACTTTTTTCTGGTTTAATAGTTGAATTCCAAAGCAAACTATATGTTGCTTATAGAAAGGAAATAACATTGTACAATGTAGAAATGACTGGTTTATTGTCTGTATGTGAGCATCTGGGTATATTGCTCACTGACCATAAAGAGAAATTGGCATAGTTTTCCCAGTATGTTATGCTGCTGTTCACTTTTTTGCCAATTTATATTTATTCTTGCAATATCTTGCTCATTTTATTCTGTGATTGAGGTCATTACATTACACGCCTGAGGCATTGCTCATTATTCATGATTGCCTGAACAGAGCCATAGTATGTGTGTGTAGTGTTGTGCAGTTGCTTTGTTTGTTTAATGTAGGTCTGTATGAATGAGAGGTAAACTACTGGCAATATTCGTGTAAGTGTCTGATGGGTTGAGGTGAGGAGAGTTACTGTCCTATGGCTTTCTCCAGGCGTCACGGAGAGAGTTCAGGGCGCACTTGGATGAGGTCATCACACTCAAGTCAAGGTACTCTACCTTGGACCAGGTAAACAGCTCTACTCTCCCATTCTTTTGATAGACAAGTACACACACAGTGTGCAAATAGCTAATCGTTCAAAGGAAATCCCGCCCGAGCAAATAATTTATTTTAGACTAGTCGCATCACTGGTCACTTATCTTCAGTTATATTATTTGGCATGGAAATTACTTGTAATTTATTGTCCATACCCAATTACTCATTTACTTTCAGGCAGACCACCACTGTGTGGTTGGTTGTGCATGCACTCTATCTTTGTGTTTACATTGTGGACATCACCCTTACTTTGAGTTGCATAACAATCTCTCTGGGACTGTATACACTGTCTTTCCTATTTCTGCATTTGTCCAAACTACCGTCCTCATAATTAAAAATATAGATTGTGGTAGTTACACTTATGAGCATTAGACAGCAGATGTATGATATTTTAAGTGAGTTTCGAACAGCTGGGAAGGTTATTGTGTCTCTGAAAGAATGAAGATATAAATGCGTTGTTTCACATGCCTTTCCCGACTGTCTGCGTTCACATAAAACATGGAAAGTGTAATTGTTTGTGTTCAGGGATACACTTAATTTTAGGAGTAATTAATGTAAATCTTCAAAAATGTAATCATGCACCACCTTTTAACTGCATATGAGGAAGGAACACTGCTTCTGTCTGAAATAACCTCAATCTTACTTCACCTTTCTTGAATAAAATAAATAAAACTCGAATGCCACTTTGACTATCTGCTGTACAAATCAATCACTCTCATTGTCTTTAAATGCATTGCAAGTTATTTTTATTGTAGCTTTGTGTCCATTGCTTGATCCATTGATCCACAAAGATTCCGTTTTTTATACATCCACCTAACCATCATAGGATCTGTAAAATTTCCAGTTTTGACTTTGACATTTTTATTAAGTTATCAATACAAGACAATTTTCCAATGCTGTAGACCTATTTTTTGCAGCCTTATAAATACAGATGCACCAAAAAGAATATAAACCAATTAATTACATACATATTTACAGATTATAGAATTAACTTAAGTGTATTCAATTTCAAACGTTTACATACACCAAGTTGACAGTGTCTATTTTGAACTAGAATATTATTTTAGAAGACCCTTTTTTTAATTTGACTAGTTGAAAATGGAGTTGTTTTGGAGTGCACCTATCCCTGTATAATAATGTCCACCTTTAGTTTCAGTGGCCGTTTGTTCTTGGTAAATATTTGATCCTGCTGGAAACTCTCATCCAAAACCTATAGGTGCATTTAGTCTCTGGGCTTAACAAACTTTGGTCCAAATGTTAATCCCACAACCACAAAGTGACTATTGGAGAAGGGTCATCACTGTACTTAGGCTCCTACATACAACATTAAGTCTTGAAAGACTGTTGCACAAGGACCAAGTTGCCTAGGATTAAGAAGAAAAAAAAAACTTAACTTTGATGTGATGACCAGGGCAATGACAAAGCCATTTGGAAGAATACAACCTTTTGCCAATATTTATTATTACGTAGATCCAAAAAAGCTGTAAAAAATGGAGTAGTGTTTTTTTTTCAGGAAATGGTGCATTTCAGAAAAAAAGAGAAATATTGTCTACAAATACTAAAACACCTTAAGACATCCCAAAAAGAGACTTGTTCACTAGGACAATGATCCAAAGCTCATTTACAGTCCTAAACATAATACACAAGTTCCTGACACTTTCAGAAAAATGGGCAAAAAACCCCAGCAAAATATTATGAGAAGTTTGTTGAAGTCTGTCCCAAGTGCTGATGTAGGTAATAAAAAGTAACACGTATGTAATAAAATGTGTATGTAAACATTTGACTTCCTGAAACCCTGATATAATACTACCACAATTGCCACCACCAGTACTACAATTCATGATTGAACTTGTTCTAAACTAGTTTTACACAGTTTGTTGGCATCTTTCTTTCAAATTAATGAACCAGGATGGTAGAACTGTTGCAGGCTAAACTAAACATTTTTGAGGTTATCAAAGTCTCTCGTTTGCTCAGTTTCTTGTAAACCCCTTTTGTTTCTGTCCATTACCAAAGCTCCATTCTAGGCTGGAGGGGCTCAGAGCCGATCACAGGAGCCATAGGACCTACGACTCGCGAGTATCTATTACCCCATTTTACCAAAAAAAGACAAAAAACAAAAAGCGAAATCAACGGAGCTGCTTCAATCCGCAAACTTGGCTTTGCGTCAAACTCCTCGCTTTACTCTTTCTTTTTATGTTTCTTTAGTTGTGCTGCTCTCACTCATTTTTTTCTCTGTAGAAACCACTTTCTCTTATTTTCTCTTTTTTTTTATTAGCCGTATAGTGTGTCAGAACCATTTTCGGTTGTTTTGTTCAGTGGATATTTTGTTTCTTTTTTGCCTACTCTTCCTCTCGTTTGTTCCTATCTTTGTTTAAAGATACATCCATTTAGATGCAGCGTGTTTCTGCTTTTTGCTTCTATGTAAGCTGTATTTCAACTTTTCCTTCTCCTTGACGTTTCTTATTTTCTTTATGCTGGATGTTTTTTGTCAAGTTGTCATGTCTGTGTTATAGTCTCTTGTATCTGGATCATGATTAGAAATGGTCTGAGACTCTTTTTTTGTATGTGGATCCCTATAGGCTAGGGTTTCAGCATTCAATTGTTAAAAGAAGAGCATTTGTTTCAATGCTTAATTGCACAAATATATTGGTAAAGTCATTTAGATTTCTATAATTTATGAACATCGCTGATACTTTAAACACCTTAGAAGTCCTCTTGTATACCCTTGGCCTAAGGGAACATCTATATATTTGGTACATTTCTCTAATAATTAGCTGATTTTGTTGTTTTTAATGCATTATATATATTGCTATTATTATTATTATCTCATGATTGTTGGAAACATTTGGTGGAATCTGTGCTTACAGAAAAACTTAAAATAGAAAATATGACAAACGTAAAGAAAACTAAAATGTTTACTGGCTCGGGAGTGCTGTCTGTGTTTGACCCATCACTTTCATTATTAGTTTTTTTTTTTAACTCTTTTTTTTATGGTTAATAAAATAAGATATATCTGTAGCTGGAGTAGAAACCCCATAATGCCACCACCATGATAATGATAATAATGGCAGTAGGCCTGGAGAATCATGTGTGTTTAAGCCGTCCTATTTTGGTTGCAGTGTATGGATGTATATATGGATGTAGTGGATGTATAGATGACTGCCCAGTTTTTTCTTCATTCATGCTGTCGTTCTGGTCTCTGGACTGATTTAGTCTTTTTTTTTTTTCTCCCCTTTTCTGCTTTTCCCACGTTCTTATTCCCTACGCCTTTCGCTGTGTCTCTCTCTTTCTGTATGCACGTGTGCGTGTGTGTGCGCGTGCGTATGTGTGCATATGCGTGTGTGCGTGCGTGCGTGCGTGCGTGTGTGCGCGTGCGTGTGTGCATGAATCACTCTGTCTCTCTCTCTTTCTTTGTTTCTCTTGCTGTAGGTGCAGTCACGGTGCGGCAGCAAGGAAAACATCCTAAGAGCGAGTGAGTGCTTACAAATGTTTTGGGGTATGTGTGTTTATGTTTGTGCGTTGGCATAGTTGGCATAGAGTGGTTCCTCAGATCTTGTGTTAATTTCAGAGTCCAGCTGTGTTTAACTGAACTGATTAGACTTGATTAGGAAAGGCACATACGTGTATATATAAGACCTCAAAGCTCAGTGTATGTCAAAGGAAAATAGAATCATGAGGTCGAACGAAATGCCTTGAATTGTGGCAGGGCACAGATCTGACGGTTACCAAAACAATTCTGCAGTACTCAAGGTTCCTAAGAGCACAGTGGCCTCCATAATCCTTAAATGGAAGAAATTTGGGATGGCCAGAGCTCTTCCTAGACCTGGCCATCCAGCCAAACGGAGCAATTGTGGGAGAAGAGCCTTGGTGAGAGGGATAAAGAAGAACCATAAGATCACTGTGGCTGAGCTCCAGAGATGCTGTAGGGAGATGGGAGAAAGTTCCACAAAGTCAGCTATCACTGTAGCCCTCCACCAGTCGGGGTTTTATACCAGAGTGGGATGATGGAAACCTCTCCTTAGTGCAAGACTTATGAAAGACTCCCAGACTATGAAATGAATGCGGCCAAGTAGCTGAGTGTACATTAATGATAAATAATATGAACTTTTGATTTCAGGAAATAGCTGCAATGAAACAAAGAGTGATCAATTTAAAGGGGTCTGAATACTTTCCGTATCATCTGTATAATTATATAAATTGAATGATCCATTCCAGACCCACATCCACGTTTACTCTAATGGTGAACTCTGGGTGCTAATATAGCTGCTTATGCTATCTGCAGCCTGAGTGCCAATAGGCTTCGGTTCCTGTTTTTCTTTTGGTTGACTGTCATTATGAACCATTTTAGGACCCATGGAGACTTATTAAGAATATAGTATACACTATTATATAACACTGTATTTACATTAAGAATATAGTACTGCAGATGTAAAAGCAAAGAAAAACATGATAAACACAGCAGAGATCTTCACTGAGCAAGATCTTCTGTGAATCTACTGAATCACTGTGTACTGAATCATGAATCAAGTTTCGCCTCAAATAAGGTGGCTTTTTCGTACGCAACTTGTGAGCAAACGACGAGAGCCAAGACCAAGTTTTGTTGTTATAATGTGTCGAGAATGGAACTTGACAGCATCCAAGGTGGTCAAGAACCAAGGTACTGCTGTATATGTAAGCATATAAAAGCTATTGAGAATTTTTTAATGATATACTTTTATTTTTAAAGTGACTTTTTTAGTTTTAATTTGATAATTAATACTTTGATAATTAGAATACTATTATTACATTAGTTTATTATAATTGATACTCCTGGTAATGCAACACAAGTTCTCCAAGGTATTTAATTGCAAAAAATAAACACCAGCAGTAGATATCCTTTTCAATAAAGGCAATCTGGTTGCTGTTTTCTTAGTGGGCTTCTATGCAGACCATTCAACTTTTCCATAACAAACCATTTCCCTGTAGACCAGATCACTGAAAAGCCTTTGCCAAATAGGTGGATCGCCTATGTCTCTACAATGTATTTGTATATTCTGTAGCATTCCAATTGTCTTTTTCCCAAATTGTAAAGTTGACAAAGGAGATCCTCTACACCTAGATTCATTTTTAGACAGCCAGATGGTGAGTGTAATTTGTCACTCCAGCGAATGGGTTATAAAGTATTTCTCCAACAGTAGCTTCTCAACCATGGAATCTCAACACATACAGCTCTTGTGCCGAACACACACAGTTATTGTGCCGAAGTTGCTTCTAACTGAGGTATTTTAAGTCATTAGTTGGACTGCCTATGTTTACAAATGAAAGTAAACTCTTTAACCCTTCTGTTGCTACATATGCTTGATTTTATGAATGCTTTTGCACTTGGTTGAACTGATTATTATGTATTGAGTCCACCAGTAAACATTTTTGTTGATCAGTTTTAGATAAATGACTGTTAATGCACAGTGAGTATGTGAGTATGTGAGCTGTGAGTATGATGGTTCAGAATATGCGGTGTGTTTATTTACACAAGCTTTAACCTTCAGGTCACAGTGCAGTGGACATCACTAAGGTGGCTCGCAGACACCGTATGTCCCCCTTCCCCCTCACATCCATGGACAAGGCTTTTATCACTGTGCTAGAGATGACTCCTGTCCTTGGCATTGAGATAATCAACTACAGAGGTGAGGGACACTGGCCAACAAAGTCAAACATGCACTAAAGTAACTGCTCATGTATCATTTAGATTTATGATCACAAGCTCAGAAAAGAGCTATTATACCCAACTAGATTATACTAGATTTACAAAATAAATGCAAGCAGTATGCAAAAGTCTTTGTAAATGTATATTCTGCTCCACTTTCACAGACATTCTGCATGCTGTAACTGTAAAGTCAGAGACAGTAGGTCATCTGTTGTTGCACAGATTGTGTTCCTTCATCAGTGCTGGTGTGTGAGTGTGTGTAGCACTGATATGAGTGGATCAGACACAGCGGTGCTGCTGGAGTTTGATAGTTCACCTGACAAACATGTCCAGCCACGGAAAACAACACTTGTGTGTGCAGTGACCACCAAAACCTACAACAATAGATCATTTTTTTGGTTGAATTTAAAAGCCTTATGTCTGTCTGGAGTAAGGAAAACAATTAATTTCAACATAATCTTATCCTGTCTGTGTGAAATGGTGGTGGTAGTATGATGGTTTGTGGCTGTTTTGCTACATGTGGGTTGGGGTATGATGAACTAATGAATCCTCAAATTCCAGCCGAATATTTTAAAATATTTGTCCGTGAACTGAATGCCGAGTGAACATGTTTCCTAAGCAGGACCAAGTCCTTTTATCAGTGAATGGTTAAAGAATAATAAAGTTAATGTTTTTAAATCACCATGCCAATTCAGAATGAGTGACTATTTGCAAACAATAAAGTTTATTAATTTGAGCATTGAATATTTTGTCTTTTAGTTTGAAAAGGATGTGTAAATCATAGTATTTTGTTTTTATTTATGTTTTACACAACGTCCCAACTTCATTGGAATTGGGGTTGTATCTGCTTTTGATTTAGGCTGTTTAAAGTCATCATTGTTTTAGATATTAATCTGTTAATGAATGTATTAACTGGATGTTAAGTTCATATTTTTATTGATTATGTTTTTGGAATTTCTAACAAAGTGGGACTTTCTGAGTTAGTAAATCTTTGGACATATGACTAACATTCCTTTGTTTCTTAGATGGAATGGGTAGAGTGTTAGCTCAGGACATCTATGCCAAAGACAACCTTCCCCCTTTTCCTGCCTCAGTCAAAGATGGCTATGCTGTTCGGGGTAAGGTCTTCAATTAAACTCACTTGTTCCATCTTGAAATGTTTTGTTTTTATGCTGATTTTGTTTATGTCTCTTAGCTGCTGATGGTCCAGGAGATCGCTTTATCATTGGAGAATCCCAGGCTGGAGAACAGGTGAGTCACGCACATTAAGGCTTAATGCTATGAATCGCACCTCTAGAGGTTCTACTGTATGTCCACTTTGGCAAGAGGGTATTTGTGTGCCAATTTTATTGATTTAAATGTTTGTTTAAAATTTCAAAATCAGGTTGAATAAAGTCCATCAGTTACAGTGCAAAAAGTAGAAAAGTCAAAGCCACGTTTATTTAAATAGCTCTTTTTACAATTGTGCATTATCTGAAAGCAGCTTTACAATATTATATCATCTTAAAAGGCCAGAATTGAGCAAGCCTAGGACGGCTTTGGAAAGGATAAAATATCTAAAATAAATATATAAAATATAGAATGATATAAAAATATAAAATATAGAAGGAATAAACCTTGAGAGGACCAAAACTCAAAGTTGTAGTAATAGTAACATTAAGTAAATAATACAATTTATATAAATAACACAATTTAAATTAGTAATAAAAGTGAGGGTGTATGATGTTGGAAGACCCAAAACACCCAATGACCCCAGGAACATCACTGAAGATGTGTCCCAGCGCATCGCAGGATGTATCTTAAAGAAGTGTTGATAAAGACCAGTAGAATAATGCCCTTGACTCATTAGGATACTGATATGGCCTGAACCTAGCAGTTCAGACTAGATATGCACCAATTGATCTCTCCTCGGCTGATTCCAATATAAAGTTATGTCAGGGCGATTCCAATTTTCACCATCTGTTATAAATGACAGCACAAAGTAAAATCTTTGTTCAACTTTCCTTTTAATTTAAACTTCTTCATTGCTAAGTAATGATAGCAGGGGCTTCTGACTCATGTCTGGCTCTGCACTCTTGCTAGCTTTAGCTTTAACCTCTTTGCCTTTGTAAGTTTTGGCAAATTCAACAAGGTGATGCTTCAAATGTCTCATTAAATGAATTGTTCGTAACTTTTTCATGTATTCAAACAGCACTAACAGTGATGAAGAGTACTTCCATGCTGAAGACATGGCTGTGACTGAAATAGATACACTACTCAGTCATTAGTACTGCACTAAACAGACCTAAGGAGTAGCACAAAAAACACGACTGGCGTCAAATACTTCCTCATCAACATGTATCAACACCTTATAAACAAACTCTTAAATGACTGAGCCATGCATCGCTGGTGCATGCTGCACAAACTAAATGTGACTGGAACAGAATCGGTGTAAAAATGTAAGACTGATCAACAACATCATGAAATGTTTTAAATGTTTGATATACAATCCCCTCCAAAAAGTATTGAAACAGGAAGACCAGTCATTTTACTTTTTATGTGGACTGAAAACATGGGGTTTAACATTAAAAGATGAATATAAGATAAAAGATACATATTTCAGCTTTTATTTCCAGGTATTCACATCTGGATCTGATACACAGTTTGTTTGAACAGATTAACTTAAAATAGCTTCAAATAAATAAGACTTAATATTTAATCATTTGCCTGCAATAACTGCATTAATCCTGTGACCCACTGACACCACTAAACCTTTTTTCCAGGCTTTCACTGCAGCCTTTTTAGTTGGTGTTTGTTTTGGGAGGTTACTCCCTCCATTTGTAAAATGCTCCCTTTACATTGGTTCAGTCTGGAGATTTTGGCTAGGCCAGTTCAAAACCTCCCACCTCTTGCCCTGATGAACTCGTTTGTACTTTTGGCTGAGTGTTTGGGGTCATTGTCTCACTGCATAATGAATATACTCAAAATTAGCTAATCTGACAGATGAAATGTTTCATTAGACTTCTGAGTTAATTGTACTTCTGACATCATGGGTGACATCATCAGAAGATTAATCAGACCGCCCCATCAGAAGCCATGCAA
The DNA here is from genome assembly GCA_034779995.1 of Parotocinclus haroldoi. Lineage (NCBI taxonomy): Eukaryota > Metazoa > Chordata > Actinopteri > Siluriformes > Loricariidae > Parotocinclus > Parotocinclus haroldoi. The sequence goes on from JAUZST010042588.1 coordinate 11,031, forward strand.
GTCCACACATCTGTTATGTAGTACACCAGTGGAAACTTTCTTCTCTAGGACAATCTGGAGACAGTTGTACTGGCTATGGAAAATATTTGTGAAATGGCTATGATTGATGTTCCATTTTCTCTCAGCTTCACAATTTGTTGTTTTCACTCATAGACAGCTATCTGTTTCATGTTGGTTACTCTTTTAACCATAAATGCACAGGCAAAACCCAAACCCTGAGTGTGGACATTCAGCGCTATTTATTGTTTAAATTATCAATGTAACAGGACACACTTGGGGGAAAAACACACCTCACCACCTTCCAACTCTTTTGCTTACAAGAAACATGGGTGGCAAAAGATCTTCTGAACTGTGTATCAGATCCAGATGTAAATACCTAAAAATTAAAACTGAAAATTGATCCTTTAATTGATCGTTTAATCTCAAACTCAAATGTTTTTCGAGTGTGTGGACCTGTGTGGAGTTTGCCTGTCATTCCATAACCATTTCTCCAGGATTCATATTAAGCCATATTAAGTTAAAGTATCTGTTTATTTAAATCTTAGTGAGTTCATGGCCAAGCAGAAGCTGCATATTTTGGAATTTGGTTGTTTTTTTGCAAAATGTTGGGTTTTTTTTATACATTTGTGTCTAAAAATCTTTTCAGATTCCCCATTATAAATACAAAAGTATTTTGGCCATTGATATTGTTTATAACCATTTTTTATGAATTTGAACAAATATATGTAGCCAATTATTTTTTTTTTTGTGTGTGTGTGTGTGTGTGTGTGTGTGTGTGTGTGTGTGTGTGCGCGTGCGTGCACGTGCCTGCAGCCCACCCACACTGTGATGCCAGGTCAAGTAATGAGGGTGACGACAGGTGCACCTATCCCATGTGGAGCGGATGCTGTAGTGCAAGTGGAGGATACGGAGCTACTCCGAGAGTCAGATGATGTAAGGCTATGATACTGATGTCATCTCTCTTTTTATCCATCAGCATTAAATATCAGTGTATTTTTTATGTCAGCATTGAAAGTTTTTACATGCACAAAAGATCTGATTTTGACTATCTGGGTGTTACTGAACAGCCATTCAGGTTTAGAATTGATGTGGCAAACCTCTCTTGGTTTCCACTTATAAAACATTTTATGTGAGTTAAGCAAAAGAAAATGACATGACCTGCAATCTTTTAGTTGCAGTTCTCAATTTACTGATTATAAGGTCATCAATTGGTTTGGCTAATCTGTGCAACATTATATGATCTGCATAGCAGTGGAAACTAGTTTCATGTTTAAAGATAATTGATCTTAGTCAGTTATTGATCAAATGAAATCTGTTGCAATAATCCACACTTATATTTTCCCCCTTACTGATTTCTTCTAATTTTGCACAGTAAATGGTTTCAGATCCTCATACAAAAACAAAACAGGAAAAATAGAATCACAAAACACACACACACAAATATTTTCATTTATTTACAGAAAAAGTTATGCAAATCCTATATCAGCCATATGGAATGTAGTTTCACCCCAGAACTTAACAACTGGTTTGTTGTTTATTTAGCAGCAGCAGTAATCATATGCTATTCATAAACTGTTTTTCACATTCCATTTCAAGTTGGGCATTGTTTTACTGAGTACATCTGGTTGCAAGAATTCATGTGGATGTCAGTGCAAATTCAAATTTATTTATATAGTGCATTTTACAATGGTCTTTACATTGTCTTAAAGCAGCTTTACAATATTTTATTATCTTAAAAGGCCAATCCCAAATTGAGCAAGCCTAGGGTGACAGTGGAAAGGAAAAACTCCCTGAATAAAGAAGGAAGAAACCAAGACTCAAAAAGGGACCCATCCTCCATGGGTGGCCTAGATGTTGAATAAATAATTAAGTTGTAGTAATATTAACATTAAGTAAACAATGCAATTTAGATCAATAATAAAATTTAAATTAGTAATAAAATTCAAAATAAATTCAAAAAAAGATTTAAGTTAATGAGTCTTCAATGGTAAGTTATAGGCACATCGTCTCCTAATAACTAAATGATGGAGGGAGTTACTGCACTCCGGTGGGACCCGGGCATGGTGGGATTGGATATTGTTGATAAAGACCAGTAGAGGGATGCTGATGTGGAGGAACATCTAAGTGTGAGGTGCTGGAACTGGAACATCTCCTCAGAGAGAAAAGAGAAAATATAGTTACTAATGGATTAGGAGCAAAGAGTCTATTAGCAATCACTGATAACAGGTGCAGCATGAAACACCGGAAGCATTAACTATAGCAGCTTAGCTAAAGGGGAAGAGCCATGCGTCCCAGTCTAAATATAACCAAAAGCCTGCGTAAATAAGAATGTTTTTAGTCTTAAACATTTTTAGACAAAAAATTTGGGAAAGCTTCTAAGTATCTCTAACTAAAGTGGGAAATTCATACCATATCTGGGGGGGCAAGTATGAGAAAGCTTTTCCCCCTGCTGTGACTTATTTAATTCTAGGAACTGAAAGAAGTCCTAGAAGTAGACAGGCTGTTTCTAAGTTTAGCAATATTACGTAACTGAAAGAAAACAATTAGTGTGATGTTGCTGATGTGCACGTCAAGGGAGATCTGAATCAAACGTAACACCTAAAGTTTTTACAGTTGGACGGCACATTACCGAACAGATGTAGCCAAACGAAGACTGTTTCACAGTCCAACATAACAACCTCAGGTTAAGTAAAAGGAAATTAAATGACATCCAATATTTTACTTCCTTTAAACAATTCTCTATTTTACTGATTGTAAGGCCATTTGGATCTGCTGATATGTACAGCTGTGTATCATCTGCATAGCAGGGAAAACTAATGTAATGTTTATTAATAATTGAGCCTAAAGGTAGCATGTACAGGGAGAATAATAGTGGGACAAGCACAGAACTTTGAGGGACACTGTACTTTACTTGACAAATTGGAGTGTTGATTACTTACAAAAACAAACTGATCAACTAGATAGGATTTAAACCAAGGAAGTGCCAGTCTATTAATACCTATAGTGTTTTCTAGCCTATTCAGTAAGCTTTCCTGATCTATAGTGTTCGACACACAACGTTCCTAAGCATCATTACAGATTAGGTGGTCATCATTTTTGTCTCATTTGTGTGCTTGAAAAATCTAAGGACGTAGTAGGGGGCAAATACTTTTTATTGCAATGTATATGTACTTAAAATATGTACTTAAATACTTTTGTATCAGGGTACAGAGGAATTGGAAGTGCGGATTCTGGTGCAGGTTCGGCCAGGCCAAGACATAAGGTCAGTTTGAAAACAATTCTTACAGCATTCCTTTTGATTTAGTTGTGCTATTTCACTTGATATTCATTTCGTTGTTTAACTGAACCCACACAGGCCGATAGGTCATGACATAAAGCGTGGAGAATGTGTGTTGGCCAAAGGAACACATATGGGCCCATCTGAAATTGGCCTGCTTGCTACTGTAGGTGTCACGGAGGTCGAGGTACACAAGTTCCCCGTTGTAGCAGTGATGTCGACTGGCAATGAAGTAAATAGATCTTGAGACTATTTTTTTTGCTCATTATGTCTTGCTTTAACAAATTAAGTCATTTTGAATCATTTTCTTTTTGTTTTGTGTAGTTGTTGAACCCTGAAGATGATCTCCACCCAGGAAAAATAAGGGATAGTAACCGCTCCACACTTCTGGCCACCATTCAAGAGCACGGCTACCCTACCATTAATCTCGGCATTGTTGGAGACAAGTAAATAGTCTATGCCATGTCTACATCACTTACTGTTAATTGCAATTCACCCTTTAATTGAAACACATTTAAGAAAGAAATCAAAGAAAGAAATCATGGTAGTTATTTTTTACCAAAAAAACTAATGTGCCACAATTATTGGCCTTTTTGTATCACTGTATGTATATGAGGGGACACAGTGGTTATCTGTAATAACTCAGTGGTTATCTAAATTATCTCAAATAAAAGAGAGAAGAGGTGACCCTCTTTTAACTGCAAATGTTACTACGTGACAATTGCTAAACACTACTGGGTTGTTGAATAGAATGTGTTCAAATCAAATTGACTGAAGATAGAGCTTTTCCCAAAACCCAATCATGGGTTTTTCATATAAAGAAGGACGGTAACACTAAAAGGAATATGATCGCCACTCTTCAGCATATTGTTTGGGGGGGGGTTGTTATGATATATTTTACTATATATTTATATATTTTTTTTTAAACCCTGGGAACCTTGTAAGACCACATGTCATCATCGGCTCCATGAAAATAACAAGCAAAGTCTCTGCTTCTGCCAAATAAACAAAAATGGGTTACACAAAGATTCAAACATATGTCCAGATTAATGTCCAGAGAAATGAACACAAATTTAAGCTCTAGGCTTCCATGGCCATCGCTGTTCTCTGATATAAACCAACAGGAAATCTGTGAAATCTGAGTTCATGAGAGAGGACACGATTCTGTAAAGAGTAATGATCTCAAATTCCCTTCTCTGTATTATCCAACAGTAGAAGGTGTTAAAGAGGAAAAGTGCTGTTGCATTGACAAAGGTGGTTGTAAGAAGTTTTAGATTCAGCTTCAAATAATTGTGGTTCCCTTTAAAATAATTAAAATAAAAGGAATTTGCTATCTGGCATCTGCAAGATGGGAGTCAAACCTAGACAATTAAGAAAAAACACTAAATAGGAGGGGAATAAGATAAATGTTTGTGAAAGAGTAAAGTCTTTAAATTAGATTAATAATCGAGATCACTGAGAGGCTGAGGGAGAGAGAGGTGGAAAGTTTGGTGTGTGGGACAGCAAGTTAGTGGACAAAGATCTTAAGAGAAAAAAATGGCCAGTTCACTGATGCAAGGGAAAGTAAGTTTATGTAGTGTTTTAAATCAGAAAGGGAAACCACTATTGAACTGGGAGGGGAATCTGAGAGTGAGTGTGTACTGAGATATACAGATTTTCTTCCCAATTAATGTGTTATTTTAATTTTATTTAACATGTGCATGTTGTATTTTGACAGTCTCCATGTACCTGAAAGCAGACAAAGCCTTGTGCACCCCCTGTGATGTTTGGGTGGTGGATCATTCTCAGCACTGCAGTGACATCGATGTGGTGGTGGTTTGTTAGTGTGTGTTGCACTTGTATGAGTATCAGACACAGCAGAGCTGCTGGAGTTTTACAACACTGTTGACCGACTGTCCTATGTACATTCACCCTCTTATTCCACCTCTAAAGTCCGGGAGAGCAGCTCATTTGTTGTTGCGGTTTATGTTAGTCTTCCTCTAATCCTTCATCAGTGCTCAAAAGATGCTGCCTACAGGATGCTGGATAGGTGACTGGACAAACTAACATAATTACCATATCAGTGTCACTGCAGTGCTGAGAATGATCCCCCACCCAAATAAAACCTGATCTGCACCCCCAAAACATCACAGGATATGGACATGTTAAGTATAATTAAAATAATACATTCACTCTTCCTTCTGGAAGAAAAATCTGTGTATCAGGCTACTTAAAATATATGTTCTGTCAAAAATTCTTATTTCACAAAATAAATCATTATTATTATTTTATAAGGATGTGTGTATAATTTACGCTGCTGTATTATATGTATACTTGAATAACTTTACATGTTTATAATAAAATAAAGTTTCCAGAATACAGACTTTAGTCGATGAGAGAACTAACTAAAAAGAGATTTAACCTTTATTATCTTTCATTTCTTCTCCATGCAGCCCAGATGACCTGCTGAATGCCCTAAATGAGGGAATCAGTCGTGCAGATGTCATTATTACATCTGGAGGTGTTTCAATGGGAGAAAAGGTGAGCATTGGTTGCCTGAGATAGTTTACAGGTATAATAAAAGCTTGAAACTGGCAGATCTGCCACTTCCTATGTGAGGGTACACTTGGTGTTGAATATATTGTGATTATTTTTATATAAAAATGCCATTTCATTTGTCATTTGCTAAGTCAGTGTTGTTTCCACTGAGAAGGATTTCCACGAAATTTTGGAGAAAGATTTTTATGGATTACTTCCATTAAGCTACAAACTGCGTTAGTGATATTGGCCACTGATGTTGGACGATAACCCCTGACTTGACGTGGGCATTCCAGCATGTCCCAATCATGTTGAATAGGGCTTTGCGCAGGTCATTTTCATCCTGACCATACTTGACAAACCATTATTTTCTACTACTACTTAACCAATTGATAATGTGACCAACAAATGCAGTAGGTAGTGTTGCAAATGAGTATAGATGATTTATATGCACTATATATTCAGTATTCAAATACATTAAATTGGCTGTCCCATTTATTGCATTCACCTTCATTTATTATTTATTTACTATTTTATTTATTATCCGTTTGACCTTCAAAGAGAGGCCGATCCTCCTTGGGTGGGCACAGTTTATAGCACATAAATTCACACACTAAGGATACTTCAGAGGTACCAATTACCATAATATACATGTCTTTGGACTGTGGGAGGAACCCAGAGTAGGAAGACATGCAAACTCCACAAAGAAATTACCCAGGCTTGAACCCAGGGCCTTCTTGCTGTGTGGTGACAGTGCTACTCACCAAGCCATCATGGGGCAGACTGGGGCAGCTCCAGCTGGGCAGAAGTTTGACACACTGATTTGTAAGGAAGGTGACATTCTATGAGTGTCCTGCTAAAGTCACTGAGCTCTTTAAACCTTTGTCAATATAGATTGTTTATAGCCTGGTTCAGTTTATCTCAATGCACAGATTGCCTAAATCCGAATTACACAAACCCACTAAAATGAAACACTTTTGATATAAACTTGAAATGTTTTTGTTTTCCCAAATGTTGTTAAATGGCAGCTTAATTTAGTAACAGTACATCTAAACGATTGTAATATAATAGAGATGTATACAATATTTGGTATTTTGGGCAAAAGTATATTGGAAATTGTTCTCTAAAGTTGTATTGCCCCTTAACATTGAGTAAATCTGTACAGAATCAATATTATTGTTATTGTTTCTTTTTCTTCCCTCTGCATCAGGATTACTTAAAGCAGGTTCTTGATATTGACCTTCATGCCCAAATCCACTTCGGTCGTGTTTTCATGAAGCCAGGGTGAGAACAGGGCAAAAACTGCACACAAACATAAAATGACAGGCTTGGAAAGAAGAACATTTACCAGTGACTTGCTTGTTTTTCTTTTCTTTCAGTCTTCCCACCACATTTGCCACCTTAGACTTTGATGGCACACGGAAGTTGATCTTTGCCCTGCCAGGTATGCACCTGCCCACTGGAATAAAATTAGATTTATATGTAAAGGTTTGCTGTGGTGTTTCCCCATGCCAAATTTTGGGTTGAATTTTAAAATAAGAAACAGACAAACTATGTGAAGATGACATGGCTTCTTTGGTTCTACAAAGAAAAATCACAGAATCTATTACTCTCAGAACCTGAGCAACTCCAGTTCCAAACCAGACAACCAAACTATAATGCCCTTCTATTAATACTGTGACTTATGCCCTTCCCCTGTTTATACCTGTGTGAGCCCTGGCACTACTCCTATATCTCTTTCCTGCCCACTGTGACTCCAACTGCCTTCCTCACTTACTCGTTGCCTTCTTGTCCAGTCCTGTGCCCAGATTGTGCCCCAACAAAGGCGTGGTGACAGCCACTCTTTCTATATTCCCCCCGTTAAAGGTAATTTCACCTACAGAGACACGGGGGCAACTCTCCTTGAGGCCGTGCCCATGAGTGACAGCGAGGCTAGCAGGCTGCCTGTGCCTCCTCCCACACGTGGAAGTAAGGATATCTCACCAATTTTCACCCTGAGCTCAGAAAACGGAAACGTACAACCAAAAAATCTAAATGCAACAAGCAAAATAAAAGAAAAAGAAATAATAAGAGATGAACACATTTTGCTAACCCAGTGATCTTGCTGGTGAACATGTTTGTTAGGAATTGCCTTTATACACTTTGAACGGTGTCGTTTTGTATTTTTAAAACGAGTACTCAGGGGAAAATATAGGCTAGAATTGTTCTTTCATGTACTGTGATATTTATGTTCTGTTTTCTGAGAGAAGCTTACTGTTTTTGTTAGGTATGTGGCTTTTCTATGGGTGATACATTTGTTGTGTTTGTTGTGTTGTTGTGTTGCTCCAACATCCCTGCTTATAATGTCTTATGGTATGGCTTACTGAACAGAGCTCTTTCTTATTTCCTCTGCATCTCTGTCTCATTCTGTTGACTCTTCTGCCCTGTTTGGTAGTTGCTATGTGTTCTTAAAGTTGCCTGTGAAAGTGATTTTATACTTTCTGTATGTGGCCTTTAGCACTACTCACTACTCACACTGCTTGCCCAATGACCTCTAATCTCTGAAAAATGTAATCCATCTTTCTCTGTACCTCAGATCTCAGCTTTGTCTAATGCAGTCCTTTCAGATCATGGTCGGTCTTGAATGAAAATCCGTTACTTTAATTAATTCACATTACTGCTTCTACCATCTTTTTCTTTCAAAGATATTAAGCTGTTATTGTATTCAGAGTGTGCTACCAAAGTACTTATCCCCTTGGATTGTCCCACAGTTTTTTGCAATAATGACCTGGATTAAATATCCTAATTGGATTAATATTTAGCCATTCGGGATTAACTCCTGCAAAACAAAACAAACAACATCATGACTGCCTATTAAAAGATGGTCAGGTTGTATCAGTATCTTTCGTCGTTATCCATTGCTTTAAAAAGGCAGAGATATAGCACATCTAAATATCAGCCGGGACAGTTCTCTCACTTAAAATGTAAGAGACAAGTTAAATAGGATATTTAGAAAAAGACGCTATCAAAAGTCCCATTATAACTCTTACCTGGAGAGTTGCAAAGCAGAGACGGAAGCGTTTTGCTCTAAACCTGGTTATGAGGAAAGGGAGGTAAAAGCTATATGATGTCTCATTTTAAATTAGTTTTAAGTCATATCAGAGGGTCAAATTAAGTCAGATTTATTTATATAGCAATTTTACAATGGTGCATTGTCTCAAAGCAGCTTTTCTTAAAAGGCCATTCCCAAATCGACAAAACCTAGCATAACAGGGGGAAGGAAAAACTTCCCTAGCAAATAATAACAGATATATAAAATAATGTAAATAAATGTCTATATTAGCAATTATTGTTATATATCAAAAGTAGTTACTTATTAAGAGCACAGAAACGAATAACAATCACTGATGTGATGTGCAAAATGAAACTCGGTAACATCAACTATAGTAGCACAGCTAGAAAGGTAAGAACCAGAAAGTAACACAGCCAACCAAGAGGGGTCATGAGACAACAGCAACCCACCTTCCCAGCAATCAACAAACCTGGGTGATCACAACAAGGAGGCAAGAAGACAGCATGCCAAAATCCCAGATCAGTACTCTTTGATTGTAAAGGATGCACAAGTCAAGATCAGGAGGATACATAGTCAGGGTGTGACAAGGCATGCAGACAAGACATGACCCCCACCCTGACCCCAGTAACCCAAGCCCATGCATCCAAGTGTAAATCTAATCAAAGAATGTTTTAGACTAGACTTAAAATGTTTAGAGTGTCTGAATATCAAGCTATGTAGGGGAAAGCTTTTACCCCGTTTATGGCTTTTTAAATTCTATGAATGACAATACTCCACTGTAATAAGCACAAATAAATTAGACTTTTGAATTTGACTTTAACTAGAACTAGAAAATGTATATCAGTCATGTTCTGTCGTCTCTACACTGGTTACCAAAAGAAACACACACGTACTCTATCACTGCCATTATCCAGTTAACAAGCAAAAAAAACCAGAATGAATTGTGCTATGCTATGCTAGTTCTCATGGTGTGAGTGCACAATTACGTTTTCTCACTTCAAAACTGAACAAACTCGATACTGTAGTGATTTACCCTGCTACTGAGCTCCCTTCATCCTCATTGGTTACTCTAACATGTTTACGTTTCAGGTTCTGTATCATCACCGCTTGCTCCTGTGCCAAGTCAAATCACTTTTGCAAAGCTTGCGTGTTACACATTTCTTAGTTACGTGAAGCTCACTTTTGAGGATTTAAGCCGAACCTTCTTTTCTGCGTCGCTCATGTTTCTTTTGTGGAATGTATTAACTTCTTAATGTTGTGCTCATCCCACTCACTATATAATATTAATACTGTGGATTACTTCTAGTGATCATTCACAGACACAAGGAAGCAGTACAACTCTTTAACTAGGTAACTTAACAGCGTGTACAGTATGTAGCCATTACCCGCTCTACATAGTGACAGTGCTAGTGACAGTCTCACATCATCAAACACAGAGTGTTCACTCATATACACCACACTTAATGTTCAACTTATTTAGACATTTCCGTGTCGCTCCGTTCAAGTCTTTTCCCAGCGTTTGTGAAGCGTGACGGAAGCGGATATGTAAAGGCGAGCGAGACATAAATCGTGTGACACAACGAATCGATAATGAAATTCATTACCAACACTTTTAATAATGGATTTTTATCGATTTTATCGATTCGTTGTTGCAGCCCTAGTCTGTAGGTAGCCATGCATGATCACACAAAGCTCATGTTATTGAAACTGTGTCTATTAAATGCATCTGTCCAAAACCTAAAAGTACTAAAAGTATGAACCACCACTGTAATCTTTATTTTACTTTAGATCTAATATTAACAATTGGTATTGATATCGATCGATAAGTGAAAGTGAGTTGAGTACTCTCTCATTATCATCATCATCATCATTATCTCTTAGTTTTTGAGATAGATATATTAAACATTTTTTGCTTCTGATACTCCAGCTGCATTTATTAATAACCGTAAAGACTTAACGTTTAATACACTTACAGAACCCGATCATCTTGAGCTTGCAACCAACCAATTAGAATGTGTATTTCGCTCAAACCTGGATATAGTTGCTCCTGCTAGGGTCAAATATATTAGAGAAAAAAGGCTAGCAGCTTGGTATAGTGAAAAATAAGAATAATACTTTAATAATAGAAAAGTAACTCTGAATATCAGCATTATTTTAACAGTAATTACTTTAAGACTTTCTTTAATGAAAAGACAGAACACTTTAGGCATAAAACACAACTAATACTAACTGTCCTCACTGATCAGCTCGTCCAAGTCAACAGCATGCTTATTAGAGCCAGTTCCTACATGTTTAATCAAATATTTAATACATCGTTTTATTGAACCACTGCTTATTATTTTTAATTCATCCCTTGCCATTGGTTATGTGTTAAAATACTTAAAATTTGCCGTATTAAGTCCTTGATTACAAAATCCAATCTAGACCATTGTGTGCTGTCTAATTATAGACCAATTTCAAATATACTTTTCCTCTCCAAAATCTTAGAAAAAGCTGTTTATCAGCAGCTCTATATTTTCCGCCAAAGTAACGGTATTTACGAAACATTTCAGTCAGGATTCAGGCCTCATCATAGTACTGAAACAACATTAGTGATACACTTAATGATGAAAAACTTAATGATCTATTAATATCATCAGGTAATGGATGTGTTTCGTTTCTTGTTCTATTAGATTTAAGTGCAGCATTTGATACTATATATCATGAGATCTTACTGAATAGGCTAGAAAACACTATAGGTATTTAGGACCTAATCATAGGATCTGACTGACAGGTACCAGTTTTTTAAGTAAATAATAGAAGCCCTAATCTCTCAAAAGTGAAGTATGGTGTACCTCAGTAGTCCCACTATTATCATCCCTGTACATGCTACCTTTAGGCTCAATTTTTCATAAGCATTACATTAATTTCCCCTGCTAGATGGTACACAGCTGTACATATCATCAGATCCAAATAATGGCCTTACAATCAGTAAAATTTAGAACTGTGTTAAGGAAGTAAAAAAAATCCTTTTGCTCAGATGAAACTGAGGTTTTATTAGTTTGACCAAAGACTGTGAAAGACAGATTGGCTACATATATCCTAAATCTAGGTGGCTGTTCAGTAACACCAAGAACAACTGTAAAAAACTTGGGTGTTATGTTTCATTCAGATCTCCCTTGACGCACACGAACTTTCAGTTACGTAATATTGCTAAGCTTAGGAATATCCTTTCTTATGAAGATGCTGAGAAACTGGTTCAAACATTTCTAACCTCAAGGTTGGATTACTGTGATGGCTTTACTTGCTGAATGCTCTAGTAAATCTTTAAATAAACTTCAAATACTGTAGAATGCAGCAGCTGAGTGCTAACATTTCAGTTAACATCTAGGCCACCCAAGGACATCTAGGGAGTTTTTCCTTTCCACTGTTATCCTAGGCTTGCTCAATTTGGGATTTTCCTTAAAAGATAATATTGTAAAGCTATTTGTAAAACATCATTTAATACTTGGTGGCAAAACCCTTGTTTGCAAGCACAGCAGTCAAGATATTTCTTGTAGTTTTTTTATAAGGTTTGCACACACTTCAGAAGTAATTTTGGCCCACTCCTTTCTGCAGATCATCTCCAAATCCTTAAGCTTTTAGACATGCATTTGGAAATGCGAAGCTTCAGCTCTTTGCATATATTTTCTATATGGTTGAGGTCATGAGACAGGCTAGGCCATTCCATGACTTTGATATGCTTCTTATGGAGCCACTCCTTTTTTTGGAGCTTGGCAACCAGGTTTTTGTGATATATGGCCCCGTAAGTTGGCCTGTGCCCTTAGTAGAAAAATCCCCCCAAAACATAATACTTCCACCACCATGCTTGACAGTGGAGATGGTGTTCTTAGGGTCATATGGGACTGGACTCTGGACCAGAAGGTCCAGGCTTCAAATCCCACCTCTGACAAGCTGCCACAGTTGGGTCCTTGAGCAAGACCCTTAACCCACAGTTGCTTAAAATGTAAGACTGTATTAACTGTAAGTCGCTCTGGATAAGGGCGTCTGCTAAATGCTGGAAATCATATTGTGTATTTTCCTTCCTCCAAACAAAAACAAAAGAGCTCAATTTTGATCTCGTCTGACCACAGCACCTTCTCTCAGTCTCTCTCGGAGTCATTAATATGTTAATTGGCAAACTTAAGGAAGGCCTGGATGTGAGCCTTCTTGCGCAGGGGAACCTTGCGTGCTCTGCAGGATTTTAAACCATTATGTCTCAGTGTATTACCGATGCTTTTTCTTTGGAGACTGTGGTCTCAGCTGCCTTGAGATTATTAACTAGCTCCTCCCGTGTAGTTCTTGGTTGAATTTTAACTCTTCTCATGATCAATGAGACTCCATGAGGTGATATCTTGCACGAAGCTCCAGGCCTAGGTCGATTGACAGTAATGTTGTACTTCTAAATAATTGCACCAACAGTTGTCACCTTCTCATCCAGCTTCTTACTTATGGCTTTGTAGCCCATTCCAGCCTTGTGTAGGTCAACAATTTTGTCCCTGACATCTTTAGACAGCGCTTTAGTCTTGCCCATGGTGGATATGTTGGACTGTTGGCAGGTGGCCTTTTATACAGGTGACAATTTGGGACAGGTGTCTCTCATGCAAGTAACGACTTGACTGAGATTAGGGTGTGTCAGTAATCTATGGGAATGAACATTAGTCATGATTTTAGGGGATCAAATACTTATTTCCCTCAATGAAATGAAAATTATTTTTTATTTCAATATTATTTAATTTGCTGGATTTTCTTTTTGATTTCCATCTCTCACTGTTAAAATGAAGCTACCATAAAAATCATAGACTGTTTAATAATTTGTCAAAGTACAAACTTAGAAACTCGCTCAAAATCAGTGGGGGATCAAATACTTATTTCCTCCAGTGTATGTCACCACAGAGCACTCAGTGTCAGTGAGACTCAGTGACTTATTACATCTTCTCTTACATTAACAAATTAAAAGTATTCCATCATGCCCTGCACACAGTCAAAATGACTGTGCCACGCCCCTGCACAAAGCCATATGTAAAATGTATTGCCAGTGTTGCCAGGTGTACGATCATTATCATATTTGTATGATAATTTTGCACTATGTATGATCAATAATTCCAAAAAAGGCCAAATATACGATAATTTACGTAGTGTATAATTTCCCTCAAAATATGATAATTTTATGTCTCTGGTACAGTAATCCTACATTTCCCACCTGGAAACACTGCCCTGCACACAGACCAAAAGTATTAGGAAACCTAGCAACACCACAGTAACCGTCTAGCAAACACACTGTAACCTTAGCAACCACCTGAGACACCATACCAACTGCCTAGCAACCACCTGGGATACCATTGCAACCAAATAGCAACACAATAGTAACTACCTAGCAACCAAATAGCAACACCTTAGCAACCACCTAGCAACACCATAGTAACCAGCAGCAACCACATAGAAACACCATACCACCTATCTGAAATCCCTTAGCAACTATATAGCAACAACATTGCAACCACATCACAACTCCATAGTAGCCAAAAGTATTGGGACATGCCACTACAAGAATTTTTCAACCCACATTTAAGCACTTTTGTAGTTCCTTCAGAAAATGCAGATCTAGTTTAATCAAATCAGATCTAAATTTTTATATAACCACACCTTGTGGAAGAGTTGAATACTTATGGAAGAGACAGTTTCTTTCCCCTCTTGTCTCATTTCTACTGTCTCACTGTTTATCTCTCTGTCTCTTTTTCTCTTGCTAAGGTAACCCAGTGTCAGCTGTTGTCACCTGTAATCTTTTTGTTATCCCTGCACTGAGAAAAATGCAGGGCATTCTTGACCCAAGACCCACAATCATCAAAGCCAGGGTAAAGACATGTCATACAGAGACCAAGACTGATAGACATTTCTTGTGCTGTGACGTCAACAGTATGCACCCGTTTTTTTTCCCACAGCTCTCCTGTGATGTAAAGTTGGACCCTCGCCCAGAATACCACCGTTGTATATTGACATGGCATCACCAAGAACCCCTGCCTTGGGCACAGAGCACAGGTAATGTTTATCATAGGGTAAATGTGTTTCTTTGTCTTTAATTGTCTTGTCTGACACACTCCTTCTTTTTTTTGGTCAGGAAATCAAATGAGTAGTCGATTAATGAGCATGCGCAGTGCCAACGGCCTTCTGATGTTGCCTCCTAAAACAGAGCAATACGTGGAGTTGCACAAAGGCGAGGTGGTGGATGTCATGGTCATAGGAAGGCTATGATGTCATCTGAGGAGGACAGAACGTGGAAAAAGAAAAAAATGGTGCATGTCCACATATCATTTATTATAATATAATATGCAATGGCACAGCTAGTTTTCTTCTTTTTTTGATTTGGATACATTTTTATCATTTAAAATGAAAATTTCAAACAAAATTTTAACATATAAATACAATAAATGTAATGCAAAAACAGTATTATATAGAATGAAAATTAAACACACACACACACACACACACACACACACACACACACACAGACACACACACACAGACACACACAC
>JAUZST010042599.1:0-26425 GCA_034779995.1 Parotocinclus haroldoi
TGTTTCAATTCCCTGAAAACGTGTAATGAAAATAAAATGTGTTTCACTTTAAGATAAGTAACGTGTATATATATATATACATATATACATATATATTACACGTTTTTAGTATCTCATGTTCAGTCGTGGTTCTTTAGCATTCACTGATTTATTAGACAGAGTTGTTGCAGACTTTGCCTGCTTTAACACTTTTTTGGAAGGAGAGGATTTGTGGGTGGGGCCAGAGTGGTTGATTTTACATGAGAGTAAAGCACAAACAGTGCTGTTATCTTATGACATCACTATTTTCTGTAATAATCTTTCTCACCAGTTCTCACGAGGTTAGTGACATTACAGTTTGGAGAGGCACAGGAATGTTTTTTTAATTATAACATAATAAGGGATACTTACTAATACGGGAGGCTGGCAAGAAGGAGAGGTAAAATACGGTAGATTCCCGCCCAAAACGGGAGACTTGACAGGTATGAAGTAGAGTATTTGAGAATGAGACCACAACCAATGTTCTTCTCCAGCTATGATATTATTGAAACTCTTACACAGATCCTATACTCTATCTTGACCACATAATCCTACTGTCCTTAAGAGAAGAGGAGTGTTGGACTTTCCCACACCTTCCTACTGAGGCTTTCTCTGTTTTGATAACTAAGTGAAGTGTTCTTCCCAATAACATTCCTGCACATTTCCTGCAGTCTAAGTAAAACATCTTTATCTCCTTCCCTAGATCCCTGGATCTCCATAAATCCATAACTCTCCAGACTTGATCTTATACAAACATCTTAAGTGAAACAAGTTTTTCTCACACAAACACATGGCATTGAAAGAAAAATCAGTAATAAACATACATAACATAAACAGACCAGTTAAATAAATCACACTACTTCAATCAACCCTTCCTTAATCTAGAAACTAAATTTTCTTTGCAAGAGAACTCATCAGTATTATTCTGCCTTTCATCTGAATAACTCCACCTCTGTGCTGCACAGCTGCAGATAGTGGAATAAAATGTTTCTCATATCACCAACATGACCAACCTGTTTATGAGGAGATAATCCAGATGCTGCCATGTAACAGCTGCCAATGGTCTTGATTTTCTCAATGTCCAAAAAGTAGGTCTCTTCTAACAGCTGCCTCAGAAAAAGAACCAGAGATTATGTGTGAACAAGACAAAGAATGTCAGGAAAAGTTAAAGACAAAGTCAAATGAGAAGTCAAATCAAAGAAAGTCCCTTCACAGGTCGGAGTGGAGGGGGAAGAGGCTCAGGAATGAATATGGGAAGGTACTACCTTGCTTTCATTCTTCAGCAAGAAAAGGATAAATTGTTCATTTCTGGCTGAGCTATTTATTCTATACATTTACCATTAAATATGCTGTATTGTTTTCTACATGTGAGACACAACCCAAGATAAAGCAAATGTCTGTAGTGTGTTGTTTCCAAACTCGCTCCATGTTCAGTTTATGTCTTGTCTTGATCGGTCAGGAGGCAACTCTGTAATCTGCTCTTCTGTGCTTTCTTGTCTGGAAGTTGTACTTACAACTGGATAAGTCATTTAAAAAATCTACCTGTAATTTACCTAACAAAGAATAACTGAACCATCCCAAAACACATATTAATCTATATCAACTAAACAGTCTACGGATAACAGAGATCCTTTGCTGTAGCTCCTCCCACCCTCTGGAACCCTCTTTCTTCATCTGTTAAGTCTGCTTCAACTATCGAAGAATTAAAATCTCTTCTAAAAACTTTACCTATTTACCTCCTCTATTTAATGTTTGATGTGTCTGCTTATCTTGAACTGTGCGTATCTGTTGTGCAAATTGTGTTGATTTTTGCTATACTTGTTGTATAGCCTCCTTGGGTTTGAGAAAGGAGCTATATAAATTAAACTTATTATTATTATTATTATATTGTTATTTGGAGTTTCTCAGAATTGTACGCACAGATATGGGCAGCAAAGCACGAGGGGTTTGGTTTTGAACATTTCAAAATGCTGAATCAATTGGTTCAAATGTTTTAAAGTTTTAGAAAGCCATATTTTTCCCCATCACTTGACAAATGTAAAGACAGTTTGTACTAAATGATAAGATAAGATAAAATTATAAGATTACATTATATACATCATATTATACACATTATTAATCATTAACTGTAATTTGATTACAAGAAATTGAAACTGTAATGGGTCACATTGCTTTGTTACAGAAAAAAAAGTAATTTGATTACTCTAATGCTTTACTTCTTACTGTGTTACTTCATCACTGTGACATGATGAGCCAGCAGGAAGGCACCGTTGGGACTTGAATCTGTGTTGCTGTGGTGGTGGGCTAACATATTTGACTCCTGTGCCAAGTGAGCGCCTGAATATCCTTTTCACACAACAAATAAGGGTCAGACTGTGGAAATGTTTCCTGAACTCACCTCATCGAACTCAGCAATGATCTCATTGAGAAGGCGAAGACATTCCACCCCTTCGTGTCTAATCTCCTTTTGTTCGTAGTAGTCATTGAAACCAGCAATGGAGGCAAACATGACCCCCACTTCATCATACGACTGAGCATACAACTCCTGAGTGGATTAAAATATTATACTTGTTATACAGGTGATAGGGTGACGTGGCAAAATTACTGACAAAAATACAACCATATAAAGAGTGCAAAGCCAGCATATTGATAATTAGGCTTTTAGCAGATGTTTTTATCCAGAGTGACTTAAAGCTGATATAATCTCACAAAAGGGCCACACAATTGCACAATTGTATGCAAATGAAAGATGCAGAACAAAATATATATATCTATATAGATGAGCAGAATTTACGTTAAACTGAAAACATACTTCAGTGTATCATAATTAGTGAATGGTTTTGTTTTTTCAACAGTACCTACATCATCATTCTTGTTCCTGTTGAGAAAGTGCTGAGCGACATGTGCAGGCAGGATGTTGTGTAGCAGACACTCATTGTGTTCCCTCAGTTCTCGCATGTCCTCCACTTCCTGCTGGGCATGCAGACGCCACAGGAAGTCCAATCTTGCGGTGGCCTCCCACTGACAAAGTTAAGTATAAGAGTGTTTATGAGTTTTTAATGCCAAATGTCAGCCTTATAGCCTGGACTGGTCAGCCCCCATCCAGTTCTGGAAGCCACCATACACCCAAGCAAAGCACAAACAGAACTTTCACTGCCAGGAATTTATTGAACACAACTTTAAACTGCAACATCAAACAATTCTCACCTTGTCAGAGGTGGGATACAAACCACAATGGTTCATCGTTAGAGCACTGGTTCCTCTTGGTGATGTTAGGTGTAGGTTTTCCTGGCACTGAAAGCCTTTGTTTGTACCTCCCAGAAGTTTATGCCTCAAAAGAGACTCCCAAGTCTCCAAGGTTTTAAACATGGGGACTGGGTTTGTGTGACTCATGGAACAGACCAGTAGTGCCAATCACTATATAAGCTGACTATAGTTCTTTCTTTACTAATTATATTGTTTCTAAACTAATTTAATTCAATTCAAAATGAGCTGATATACATGTACAGTGGTGTGCAAAGTTCTAGTTCAACATTAGATTTGTTGTATTAGCAATGCTATAATGATCATTTTTAACATAATGGCAATGATTAGAGCCAAAATCTTAGATTCATAACTCCAAAATACTCTTTTCCAATCTTCTTTGCATTTTTTGTGATTTTCGCATCCACAACTACCACAAAAGACTTTGACAAGCTGTCATTGATGTTAAAGGAGGCAATACACGATGTTATGAACTAGGGTATGTACATTTTTGATCAGGGTGATGTGGGTAGTTTCTGTTGTCATTTTGATTTCAAGAGGGCAAACACAATTGTTCAATAATAAATGGCTTCATCCAACCACTAACCATGAATAACAGAACCGTTTTTGTATTATCATTCAAATTCTCTGAAAAACAGCCAAAAACATTACAAATTCTGCCAGGGTATGTAAACTTATGGGCACATCTGTATGTGGCCCAGTATTTGTAAAAACAGTTCTGGATACAACATTGGCCTATTTACAGAGTACGATTTCTTCGCTCGGGCGATGTCTTTTTGACATTATCCACGTAAAAAAAACAATGACATGAGTAAAGATTAGTGCAGGGAGCCAGTTTGTTGTGTACTCTGTGTACACATACTTGACTGTATTTTTAAAGTCCTCCACTCACTCTGGCGGTGGTACACAGCTCCTTGTAGTCGTTCTCTAATCTGTTCAGGCTCTGCGTAATGGAGGGAGAGTGCAGAAGATGCAACAGTGCATTTCCTTTTTCCAGCACTGCGCTCACTGCAGAATGCCGGGACAGCAGGGACTGCTCCACAGCCTAAACACACACAGCACATTCGTCACTACTTACACACATAAAACACAGGACCGGATACAGCCCGTAAGCCTAAGTGACTTAAGAATACTGAACTCTGCTATACATTTAACAACCATCCGATTACCATCTCCTCACAAAAAAAAGGGGGTTCGGGAGTCTGTTTTTAACTCCAGGCATGGAAGACTGGTCAAAGTAAAAAAGGTTTAGCATGTGCATTTTTACTAACATAAATATTATTTGGCCTTTTGTTGAAATGTTTTTGTTTCATTTATTTTGAGAAACACTTTTTGATTTTCATCAGTAGGCACATTGTTACAGCCTGTATTGCACAGTACAAAGCATCAGCTATATACTGCTGTGACTCCCCCTAGTAGTACTGTGCTGGATTTCCCTATTTAAAGGTGTGAAGTGCTTAAAAATGATACTGCATAGCCTGTCCTGGAAATCGATGGAAATGCCGTTTCTTCAAATGGACTCATTCCCTCTTGCTTGTGTGCAGCCAGTGAGGTATGCTTCTTTATGTTTATGTTCCATCATGCATGTTTAGTGCATCTGAGTAATCGTTGGTGTGTGCTTATAAGAGAAGTAACCTTGGTGGTGGTCTATTTAGACTTGGCTGTGTAGATGGTAGCGTTCCACTTGTGTTTTCAGTGTTTCTCAGCAGCATCTCTGATGCATTTACAACTCATTTGAACACAGTTACCCTTTATATTTATATGAATAACATTTATTTTTACATTTCAAGCCATTGTTAATTGAGGGCTTTGCTCAAAGACCCCAACTGGCAGCTTGAAAGAGATGGGATTTGATGCCTGGACCTTTGATTCACAGCCTAGGTCCTCAAAAGCTATGCCACCAAAATCCCAAATAGGGTTATGTATTTTAACGTCATATTTTAATGTCATGTCAAAGCAGTACTAGGTTATGTTACATATAAGATTTTCATAACAAAATTTGGGCTTTCATTACCATAAGAAGCTGTTTTTATTACTGGTTTGTTATTACTGCTGTGTTATGTAATCACCCTGATATCATACTAACTAAGTTAAAACATAAACGACAACATTTATAGAACAATCTGGCATATTTTGTACCTTATATTTAGCCAGTTGAGCTTTCCTCTGAAACAATGCAGCTTTGGGTTCTGTACTAGAGCTCAACAGAGCCTGTGTGTCCCTTAGCCATTGCAGCTGGCTCTTGCAGCGTTCCTGAAACTCCTTATAGAGCATCATGCTCCTCTCGGTGCTGCTGTGTTCGGCTCTCAAATCCATGCTGAG
Source organism: Parotocinclus haroldoi (assembly GCA_034779995.1). NCBI lineage: Eukaryota > Metazoa > Chordata > Actinopteri > Siluriformes > Loricariidae > Parotocinclus > Parotocinclus haroldoi. The sequence goes on from JAUZST010042599.1 coordinate 5,605, forward strand.
CTCTTCTAACTGAACTCGGCAGTTCTGTACCTCCTTCTTCATCTTACATGCTCCACTTTCATCCAAGAAACCAACTGCATGTTCAGATCTTTCACGAAGAGTCTTCAGCAGGTAGTGGCCATGATCTAAATCCCCCTGTAGTGACTGAGAGAGAGAATATAATAAATAAACAATAATAGGGCATTACAAATTGTGGGTCAGGTACATCATTGGGTAGGGCATTTGAATTATGTGGGTTGGCAACCACAATTGTTGTACTGTTCATATACACTTTCAGGTAACAACAGTTGGCTAATAGCCCATTGCTGATTAGGGGAAAAGGAAGTGGAATGTCCTAGTGTTAATTCACAGACTTAGTTAATTTGTTGTATATATATATATATATTTAAAAGGTTCTGGTGTACCTTCAATGGGATTTGGGGTGCATTTTTATCATTAATGGCTTACAAATGAGCTGAACAGTTGAAGAATAAATGTCCTGCTGAAAGACCCAGCAGTGGCTGCTTGCCACATCATCTCACATCAGTTGGAGTTATATCTGGAGCGTGTGTCTCAGAAGGTATGAGGTATTGATCGTGGCATGATCAGCAAGTCAGTAATGCCTCACCAAAAGGTGTACTACCCAAAAGCAGCCCCTGAAAACCTAGAAATTACTGTTGGAGGTAGTTTTATATCCTCTTGTGGCAAGACCCAGTGTTTCAGACTACACCTTTGAATCCTTTACATATCTGCCTGAGGTACACATGCATGCAGAGCTATGAAGCAATCCAGCATTTCTACCGTTGTTTAGTCACAGTACCTATTCTAGAGAGACAGACAGACAGACAGACATACAGAAAGAGAGAGAGAGACAGAGAGAGAGACAGACAGACAGACAGACATACAGAAAGAGAGAGAGAGAGAGAGAGAGAGAGAGAGAGAGAGACAGACAGACAGACAGACATACAGAAAGAGAGAGAGAGAGAGAGAGAGAGAGAGAGAGAGACAGACAGACAGACAGACATACAGAAAGAGAGAGAGAGAGAGAGAGAGAGACAGACAGACAGACAGACAGACAGGCAGACAGAGAGAAGGGGACAGAAAGAGAGAGAGAGAGAGAGAGAGAGAGAGATTACATAGATTTTATTGTTTTCAATGATAGGTACGGCACCTCACAAGTGCATATTGCATACCTGTGACACAGTTCTGCAGTTTAAAACATTATCGCCCGTTTCCTGCCTGTCAATTTGTATGAATATGAATATTCTGGTACTGTAAACCCATGACTTGCGCACAGATTGATTACAAAATGTCCATCTTCAATAAAGTCAATGAATTCAAAGGACAGCACAATAAAAATAAAAGAACAAAGACAAGAAAAACATTTCTCAATTCCCCTCAGTCCTGACAGCTTTTGAGCTTGTATACCTGTGGGGTTATGAGTTCTTTGCGCTCCTCACTGGCGTGGACGTTTCTGAAGGACTCTTTGAAGCCTGCAGGGCTTGACATCGATGTATGAAGGCTTGGTGAGGGTCCAGCCTCAGATATGAGAGGAAGACCCAATTATCAGCCCATAAATAGGATGCCCACAGCAGGACTTTCTCCCTTGTGCCCCCGCCTCCTTTATCAGCTGCACTGTACTTCTAAGCTAGATGCTCCATAAGATGATATGAGCTTGTTGTCTCAACCAAGAGCACTGTATAATAGGCTCTGCTTGATGTAGCACCACTGTGCACATACTAGAGGTGTCAGAGCTCTAATAATGAACAAAGGGTGACAGATTGATCAGATGTTATAGGTATGGATTAAAAGGCTTAAAGGAAAATGTGTGACATGGACATATGAAAAGGCCTTTATTTAACACCATCTGTCTGTGCCATCTGTAACATACATGACAGCCAAAAGTATGTGGACAACTAAACATCACATGAATATTTGGAGACTGTTCTTCCAAAACAAACTTCTTCACTGTGGATCTTGCTTTGAAATAATAAATTTGGTTTGAAAAAGGACACAAGAGCTTTATGGATTTGAGTTCCATGGCTGAGCAACCACGCACAAATCAATTAAAATTTTTTGGTATTTCACGTCCAAATCCACAACTCAGAAAGCCTTTGGCAACAGTGGAAAGAAAAAACTCCCCAAATACACTCACACCTATATGGGCAAATCCATGCATTGTTTGAAAACTGTAAAACGGAGCACCATTGGACTTTGGCACAGTGGGAACACATCATTCGGAGTTATAAATCATGTTTTCCATCTTGCAGTCGGAAAGACAAATTCGGGTTTGGAGGTTGCCATGGAAATGCTTTAGCTGGCTCAAATCATATTGCAGGTGAAGGAAGAAACTGGTCATGGACTGGTGGTGGGATTTGGGCATATTCCATGGAAGGTTTTTCACAGTTTTAGCTTAGCAAAGTTAAAGCATAAATTGAGATCTAAATACATTTGATTGTATAGTGAAGATAAACTTCATCCCATATGAATTTCTTTGCTTGGTAATGAGTGTCAGGCCTTATTCATCTTCTCTTTATGTTGAGGGTTGTAAAAGATTCTCTATCCTCTGCAAGTTCCTCCTGGTTGGTATCCAGGGATGTATTTCAGTCATGCTTGGAATAGTTCCAGAGGAAGATAAGTAGAAAGAATCCTTGCGGGTGCCAGGATGTTGATGAGTCTTGATGCTTGTCTTCCTTTTACTTTACAAAGAAGATCCAGTCAAAGCCAAGCTTGTGTCTTTAAGGATACGAGTTACCGAGCACGGTTTAAACACATCCTTTAGGTAAGGTGGTGCTGTACCATGTCTCGCAGTCAATGATCTCTTACCAAGAAGTACACTACCCAAAAGCAGACCCTATATGCCTTTTATAAAGATCTGGGATAGGTACTTTAATACCCTCATGTAGCAAAACCAAGTCTCAGACCACACATTTAATCCTTTACGTATCTGTCTGAGACAGACCTGCATGCAGAGTAATGCAGCAATCTGACATTTAATCTGGGTGCATCTAGGGTCCTCTTTTACCCAGACATGTCCTCTTTTTTAGACTTATCCATGATATTGTTACTGAAGAACTTATATCAAATTTCGCGAAGAATTTCGTTCACAAACTAGTCACCCCCCCCCCCCCCACACACACACACACTCCATTCGGTTCGCTTGAGTGAGAAGGGGGAGTGGTGAAGTAGCCTAAAATTTTCAGATTGCTCTGAAAACGGAGCTACCGTTCTTAGCTGATAGCCCTCTCTGTAAACATTTCATCGGCAAGTCTGCACCTCAGCAGTCCTTGTTTACGACTGGCAAGGCACATGTATTTTCCTGCGCCTCGTGCGGATATACAGAAACGTAAATGTACGTTCTATGATGAATTAAAAAATTAATTCCCATGTTTCCATCTTGGTCGCAATCCATATGAAGCTTATAATCGTGTAAACATAATTTCCATATGAAGCCTGTAAAACTTGCACTTGCGTGTTTGTGAAATGTTAAAGACTTCAAATAGCCTTTAAGTGCAGTGTTTTCTTCTGCATGTTAGTGTTCTTAAGGGCCAATAAAGCTCTTTCTCATATAAGTATCAGCCATATGCCTAGTGTACAACTTTTTTGAAATGTCTTTGTATTTGAACATCATTACATTAAGATGTTCACAAAGCACATATGCTATGCTTGACTGTCCTGGTACTTTTGGATATATAACGTATGCCCCCCCCAGGTGCAGCATTATCGATCCCAAATCCAGATAAGATGTCATGTGTGAGACACTTAATGTGAAAAAATAGAAAGAAAAACATAGAGCGAGGGAGAGGGGTGAAGAGTGGGCAGATAACTCTGAAGCTCTAAGGACATTGCATCAATTACTGTGTCTGTGCCAGCAGGTTTCACAGGCAAACTGCTCCTTCATCTTTTCTCTCACAGTGGGAGTGCATGTGTGTCTGCATTGTGAGAGGACATCAAGCCCTCTCCACACACACCAAAGCTGCTGGAGCTTTGTCTTCATATGGATATGATCAATAACCCTTCTTCACGCTTTGCCTCACCACACACAGACACACACAGACACACACAGACCTACACAGGCACACACAGACACACACAGGCACAGCCTTAAACAGGCAGTAAATATTGTGCCAGCCCTTTCGAGGCCTCAGTAATGTGGTTGTCTGAATGTATTTTCCCCGAATCAATGCCTCTTGAGTGTCAAGGAGACCCTGTAGTATAATTTCCTCCGCCTTTATAAACTGTGACTATTATCTAAGATCCTATCAGCGTGTAAAGTGGAGTAGTTTACACGGATGAAGGCTATGTTGCTTAAAAACAGAAAAATCATAGGAACCAAGCAAATCTTAATTTATAACAAGGTGAAGAAAGCTTATTACATCTACATCTATATTACATCTGGAATTAATCTTAGTACAGTTTATCACTTGATATTTATTATTATTATTATTATTATTATTATTATTATTTATTAGGTACACCTGTTCAACTGCCTGTAAACGCAAATATCTAATCAGCTAACATAGGCGAGTAGACATGGGCAAATTGACAAATCGATCTGCTGAAGGTTAAACTGAGCATCAGAATGGGAAACTTTGAACATGACATGGCCATTGGTACTATCGATCTGCTGGAACTAAAATCGTGGGAGATGGGCCTTGGTAAGAGGTGACCAAGAACCCAATGGTGAGCTCTGGCTGAGTCCCAGAGATCCTGTGTTATAAACCTCCAGAATGTCAACCATCACTGCAGTACTTCACGGTGCTTCAAGGCAAAGAGACCACAAAGAAGGCTCTCAGTAAAGAAACAGGAACATCTGTCTGGAGTTTTTAGGTGCTTTATTGCAAACTCCAGATATGCTTTTATGTTATTTAATGGTGAGAGGTTTCTGACCTCGTCATCTCTCTTTTCAAGACCCTTCTCCCTCGATTGCTTAGTTTGGTAGGGCAGTCACCTCTATGAAGAGTTCAGACTATTCCAAATTTTTTCTTCCATTTCAAAATGACAGATGTTGCTGTGGTCTTAGTAAGTTTAAGTGCAGCAGAATTTTTTTTTTTTTTATCTTATAAAACGGTGCCTCTACACAATCCTGTTTCCAAGTTCTACACGCTATGCTATTCTTCTTCAGGACTTGATTTTTGCTCTGATAATAGGAAATGTTGCATTTTAATAATTTACTATTAAAGTATTATTATTGTATTACAGTCTTTTGCCTTTTGATTCTTTTAATCATAAATTGAATATGAATATAGGTATAAAAACACTCATTTGGGGATTGGGAATGAAATCCCCTATTCCTATTAATCCTTAACCTATCCTATTCCATGATTCTATTCACATGACTTCTTAAGGAGAAATTTGGCCTTCTGGAGCCAATTATGCTGAATTTGAAGGTTCTACTGTATTATTAATGCATATTGTAATACCTATTCAGATTTTCACTGAAATCGCCTGATCTTTCTGCTAACTTTGACTGTCTGGACAAAAGCCATTTCATACAAGAGGAGAATGAAATCAATAACAAACAGCTTATGAATGCATCTGTAATTCACCCGCTGACAGTTCATTAATCTCCCCTCTGGGCTTTCCAAAGCAATGCTCATACATTCTTTGAGTTGCAAGAGAGAAATGCACTGACAGTTTTTAAAAAAATAACGCATTCACTATACCTCCAGCTTCTTCAGCTTTTTCTCCAGACTGGCATGGTCCAGGTCTTCCTCGCATTCTCTGGTTGTTTGGAAGCCCATTTGTGCTGCACTCAACCAATCAGAAAAGGTCCCGAGGGCACCGTGAGCCTCTGCGATGGTCCTGATTTCTTCTCTGAGCTGGCTGATGGTCTCCTGTGTAATGAACAAGCATTTGTAAGATAGGTGTCCTTTTAAGGCGTAAAGCACATCATGGACTAGACCTTTAATTCACAGGTTCCTACGGGACAGATGGGAAGTGTTTAATTTGACGTTTCTCTTTATGTACAATCGAGCTTTTAGCATGAGTACAGCATTTCCTCTTGTATCACATATTCTAACAAATGCATGCTGCTGTTTCACAGGAGAATTCCGTGTTGTTGCTTTTCATTTTCTCCCGTCACGGCTTTTAAAGCATTTCCCAGTGAAATCCAGATGCCCTGGCAGGCGACTCCAATTAAGACCGAGCGCACACACACCTATCAGCAGCTCTCGACTGCAGCACATGTGGCGGTCTGTCGTTTCGCGCTGAATAATTACACGTACCTGAAACACGCAAGGTGGGTGAATGGGTACCAGCGCGTTCGAGAGACAAAAGCTTTAAAGGAAGTGTAAAAAAATCAATGACGCTGTTGCCACGGCAGCACCAGCCGAGACGGGAAATTAAAAAACGGCTACTTTATTGTTTAATTGTGAGCTTAAGATTCGAATGCGGGGGAGATGATTGGTGAGTTGTTTTGTCAGGCCGTTAGGAGACCGTGGAGGAAGCGGGGGCGTTCTGGCATGTTGGAGCGTTTCCAGAGTTTGGACAGCTGAGAAATTGCTCTCATCAGTGTGTGCTGGCAGCAGAACCCACAGTTTGTCAGTGATATCAGAAATCACACAGTGATTCTGCTACACTGCAATTGTACAGTGATGTGATTAAGATTACAGTGAAATTATGAATGCCCTCCTGAAGTTTTTTATATAATTATGATGTAACTATAACGTGTACGTAATACAGCTTTCTTTATAATAGTAATAATATGTAGTGTTCTCCCCGTTTTATGACGGTCTGACTTTGAGATACTTGAACCTTACAATGGGAATCTGATAATGCACATAAATACTGATTTAGCAGAAACCGTACTGAAGTTTGAATTTTCCCTAGGCATTTGATAAGCAGTCTCTCTCACACTCTCCCATGCTGAATGAGAAAATCAGCAGTGTATGAACTGATGAGCACTGGGAAATATAATATTTCCACAAAATTTTATTTTTATATATGTATATATACATTACTCACAGGAAATAGGGGATATATATAAAAAACATTATTTGCAGAGGATCCCACAAGAACTGATCGTTCATGCCCTATCACTGTCAGTGTTTTGGCACTCTTGGGTGACCACCCGCCCTACTGGACAGTCAATATGTAGGTACTCTCGTCCAGTTTAACACGCTTCTGTTTACCCCACGAAATGCATCACCAACCTGGATGCGCAGGAGCGATGCGTGGTAGCGGGTGGTGAGCTGGGTGACTCTGGCGCTGATCCTGGCACTGACATGAGCATCTTCTACAACCTGCTGTCCTAAAGCACTAAGATTCTCCATCTCACGCTGCTTCTGTCCAGCATCCACCTGCCACCTCTGAGTCACAGAGAGATAAAATCAGAACGTTAACATGGTGATTGGGAAGACATGGTAACACCTGACCTGGGAAAGAGATCAAACGATGTACGTTTGGTTTATGTTTGTTTAGTGTTTATGCCATGGCGATGCATTGTTAATAATCATGGTAGGATGGTAATTGATTTCTTTGTTCTGGTCATGGGCACACGATGTTCTGTTCATAAGGTCCTGTTTTGCAAAAAAAAAAATGCTATAAGTCTCTGTACATTGTCTTGTTTCTGTGCCTCAGGCATAGTTCCGGGTATTCCTAGTCAGACTGGGGGCAGTGTTTTCCTGTTAACAGTTGTTGGTGCGTTATTGTCAAATGCCAATCTGACACATGGTTCAGATTATTTTTTCTATTCCTCCAACAGTTTGTTCTTACTGTGGGTCACCAACTTTCGATATATTTGGTGTCAGATATCAGGAGTTATGATCTGGTTTTTCAGTGATTGGGGAACTTCTTGACAACCTGTCTGCTTTTTTCGTTTCCTGGGATGCCAGTGTGGCTCAGGGATACGAAGCATAATTGAATGTCATAACCTTCCTTCTGGATTTTATTCTGGTTTTGGGGGGTTGTGGTGATCTATTGGTTGAAGTACTGGACTATGGACCAGAAGGTCCAGTCCAGGGTTCAAATCCCACCCCTGCCAAGCTGCCACTATTGGGTCCCTGAACAAGGCCTCTACAGAACAATTGATTGTAAGACTGCATAAACTGTATGTTACTCTGGATAGAGGCGTCTGCTAAATCATGTAATAGTAAATGTTTGTTGGTTAGTATGTTATTGATTTTCTGGTAGTCTTGTGATAGTGATTCCAAGGCTTCTATTTTTTTCTTTGTCTCCATTGTGTTTAGGAAGATTGTTAAGGCCTCTGCTGAAAAGATCAAGCTCCCATATTTCTAAAGAACCGAAACATGCTTCCATTGAATCCAATTTCAGTCTAATACTTTGTTTCTTTTATGGATTTACAAAGCTAAATCTTTAGAATGAAAAAGATAAATGATAGAAAAAGAAAAAGATAGATTTATATAATATATTAAAGAAAAATGGTCAAATTACTTGATAACGGCTCCTAAAAAATGCTGAAATATTTTATGGTTTTGACCGTTCCCTTTACAAAGCCGAGCAACAACCACCACTAATCTGACCAGGATGCCCAAAACAAATTATGTTAAATTTCTGGTTATATTCTAATAAAGACACGGATATAATCATGTGGACTTATACCATTGCTAAAACAACAGTATATATATATATAATCTAATGGTGACCTAAAACATTTGCACAGCACACTGCAACACTGTACGACCATATTTCAGCTAACATATCTTTATAGATAATATATGGGTTAAGTAGGTTAATGTACTATAATTATAATACTACACTGTAAAATAATATAGAAGCATTGTAAATATACAATACTGTATAAAGTACAAAGGCTAATACGGAATTTTAACACAATTAATTGCGTTATTGCACAATAAACCAACAAAAATAACTGATAGCACATTATAGGCTGCAGATAAATAAATGACCCGCTTCCTCTCACCAGCAGTTGTTGAAGCTGGACCTCTTTAGCAGCAGCATCAGAACATCTGTTGTTTCTCGGTCTGATTTTGAGTTCTAGTTCCACCAACCACTGGTCTAAGTTCTGAAAGCAACCTTCAAGCTGCTGCAATCTGACAAGGGTCTGCTTCAATCCCTCTCTGGTATTCTCCAGACGATCCTGATACACCTGCCACTCTCTCTGTGCTGTCTCCAGAGCCCGGTCCTCAATCTGGGGGACACCCCATGGGATGACCCGCTCCCGACTGAACAGTGCTGATTTTAGCAAGGTGTGACCCTTCGAGCAACGCAAATTAAGAGTCTGGAGAAATAAGGTATGAAGACCATCAATGCGAAGAATGGAAAGAAATACAACCTACTGACCACAATTATTCTCTGAAAGGACCATTTAAGAAATACATTTTTCAGAAATATACGAGAATTAGACCATTTAAATACAGGCATTTATTTTTTTTAATTGTCATTCTGGAAAATGTGCATATACTACATGCATACTATTTAAAAGTAATAGATACAGTTTAACATCCCTTCCAACACGTCTCTCTTTCAACAACCTTCACTATTCTTGATTTCTTATGCTATTTTTATTTTTATTTTATTTTTTATGCTAAGTTCTCATACTTTGTTTTGTACAGCAACCTTGAACTTGGGAACGGCGCTTCATAAGTTGAACTTATTGCTATTATTATTATCCGATCCACATCCGTTCAGTTTAACGCCGACAGGTCATATTTATCCATATAACATTTTTGTCACCTGCAGCTCGCTCAGTGTTTTCTCCAGTGTGCTTGAATCTCCATCCAGAGGTGAAAGATGAGCCAAGCTGCTCTGCTCCTGCTCCAGCCAGTCCTCGAACATGTGCAGACCTCGCTGGTACTCCTGATGCACCAGCACCATTTCCTCTGCCCTTTTAACAGCAGCCTGGAATGAAACAGGAAGAACATTCACTATTAAACAGGACCATCCTATGCACTTTCACCATCATAAAGAATGCAAAGATAAATAAACATAAGACATAACACAAGACATAAGACAAAACTGATAGCACCAAGCACCAGAGATTTGTTGACAAAATGTAACGAGTAAATAATAAACAAACAGATCCATATAGAAATACCAGACTGCTGCAAAAGTCGCAGGCAGATATGTAAAGGATTACCGTTGTGGTCAGATTGGACACTGGATCTTACCGCAAGAGGGCATAAAAGTGCTTGCCTTGCTACTCTATAAAAAGACTTTGTAACGCAAGCGTACAAATGGCGGACCCAGGCGCAGCATACAGAGATCAAAACAGGCGTTTATTTGGAAATCGGCAGGCAGAATCAGAGTACAAAAACCAGGATGGTACACAGAACGACAAACAGACAGGCAGGTGTAATCCAAAGGGCGAGGCAAAATCAGAGTCAAAATACAGAAGAAACGGTCAGAGTACGGTAAGTAGGCGATAAACACAATGAAGACAGAACGCTTAGTAACGAGGAAAGAGCCACGAGACTTAGCAGGGAAGGGTGATGAACATGAAGGAGTGCACAGATTGGAACCAGGTGCGAGCAATTAGAAAGATGAGTGTGTGGTGAGCTTGGTGTGGTCGCCTGAGCAGGTTGCGTGTGTGACAGACTACTTTTGGGTAGTGTACTTCTTGGTGAGAGCTCATCGACTGCTAGACATGCCCTCATGACACATTTGCCCACAGCTGGATCTGTACGGCAGAGCCATCACACTCAGTTTGCTGAAGCTGACATTCCAGCTGGTCTCATAAATGCTTGGCCGGAGTTAAAGCTGGTGCTAGGGCTGACCAAAAAATTGATTAAATCTAGTGAAGACATTCATAGGAAACCTTTGCTGCGTGTGGGTGAGCATTAACCTGTCAAAAAATGGTTGGAAGCCTTGGCATGAGAGGCGATACTTGAGGCCGCATGATGTCCTGCACATATTGCTGAAATGTTAGTGTCCCTTGTATAACTACTGGGGTGACAACTTTCCTTTGTAATGGCTCCCAAATTCATCACACCATCAGCTAGGACAATGTGTTGCTCCACAACAAAAGCAGGATTGAAACGCTCACATGGCAGACAACAAAACTGAGAGCTGCTCATGCAAATTGGCCAATAATTTTTATTTGGGTTCATCATTATTATCTAGTCAACACTGCCATGCAACATCTTGGCAAATCTATATGTGATGTATATTACAATGCCCTGCTATCCAGAGCTTCCATTTCACAGTAATGACCCTTATTTTTCTACTTCATGTAGAGAGTATACAAAAAATAACATATTTATTTATTTACTGAAGTCATTAAATTACATATTTGAATTTGAGGTACTTTAATACGGCTTATTCAAAATATAAATCATGTGTGCTATGTAATTATGATCATTCACCTTGGCTTTGTCCTTGATGGTCTGATGTTGCACAGTAAGCTTGTGTACCTCCTGTTGCGTGGTCGAGTGCTCAGCCATATTGGAGCCCTTTGTAGCGATGGTCTCCAGCAAGCTGGTGTGACTCAACACTTCCTCATAAAGCAGCTGTGGATAAAATAGTTAAAAAATATATCAGAACTGGGCTATGTGGAGTGGTTATCTGACCTCAGCTCTCAGCATGGATTACAAAGAGACATGATGATAGTTGAAGCAGCAATTCTCCATTCAATATATATAAATATATAACATAATACAAATCTATGTGATTGGGGGTGTGTGTGTGCGTGTGTGTGTGTGTGTGTGTGTCGCACAATGGCTCTGTGGGTAGCACCATCATCTCACAGCAAGAAGGACATGGGTTTAATCCCAGGCTGGAGGTGCCTGTGTCCTTTCTAAGTTTCATTTTCCATCTCTGAAAAGCTGCTACTGTTGGATCACTGGGCAAAGCCCTTAACCTGCAACTGCTTGGATTGTTAAGACCATTTTGGAAAGTTGAGGATACTGTTACTAGTAAATTGTTTAAGGAATTAGTGCAGCACTAACGTACAGGACTGGCGGTCATGACTGGGAATATCAAATAGCGTAATTGAGTACACTGTTCCCTCATTTATCACGGAGGTTACATTCCAGGACCACCCGCGAAAAACGAAAACCTGCGAAGTTTGGACGCTATATTTATTTAAGTATTTTGACACTATTTTAGCCGTAGAACTTTCAGAACATTTAGGTGGCATCGTAGGACTTGAATGAATTCAGTCTATAATGAAACTTTCACAAACAGAGATCATAACACCGCAGATAAAAACTTGTCATGTCAGCAAGTAGCGATGCTCTAGTCTTACTTCTCATTTTTGGTGTGTATTCATCTTCTGAGTAAATACGCTACTTACTGTAAATCATAATATTTTATGATTTATAACATTCCTTTATTGTAACAATGAATATTTTAATGTATTTTTATACATTTTGAGATGTTTTTAATGTAAAGGTTCCGAAAAAATATGAATATTTTTTGAAAACGCGTGATGCACCGAGAACGCAAAAGGTGAACCGCGAAGTGGCGAGGAAACACTGTATATCCAAACTGGATCATTCAAAGAATGTCACACCAAAATATGGTCAATCAACAATTGAGATCTTAGCAGAGGTAAAGATATGACGTTACCATGCATCAGTTAATTACTCTGATCACGTACATCAGTGCTAAGTAGGAGAAGCTAATCAGGTCTGTTTTTATCCACAGCTGTTCAGTCCAGCACTAATCAATGTTCCCAGTGCACCATATTTGGCAGCTGTCAACACAAACTTGCCTTAGACGTCAATGATGGATCACATGACCTCAGTAGCACTCCATCAAAATTAAGGCCTGTCATTCAACAACAAAAAGTGCATCCAAAGTTGAAGTTCTGATATAACCACGATCTCAGAAGTTCAAAGTCAATTACATAGTAAACAAAATGCAGGCAATTCTGATCTAAAGCTGTTCAACTCAGCACTAATAAGCCATTTCCTCAGTATACCACATTTGCATACCTCTCAAGTCTCAAGCATCGGGGCCAGATGTCATGGTCTCATGGCAAACCCTTCCAATCTCACACATCACTAAAAAACTCTTCCATAATAACAGATATAGTCGAGTTTACTGCCTTGATTATTTGATTTGCTGTTGTAGTGATAAATGTAAGCTGAAATCCAAATGGATGAGCCAATACTAGAGGCTAGTACAGTCAACATGATGGATGTGATTCATTTTTGCCAGAGGTAAAAGTTCCAGGGTCAGCCATGGATTTGCACTTTGCATGCCTAGTATTTCTAGTCCCCTACAGCAATGCTGATGATAAAATACTCTTTATACTTTCAGAGCCAGTCTTGACCTGTCAAAATGCTCAGATCGTACATTTCATGTGACAACAGTCATATGTTGGCAGAGATTGGATTAAAACCCCAAACCTCAACTGCTGCACCATCACGGTGCCATCAATGATGATTTCAATGCACCAAAAGAACTGTGTGAGTTCAAATCTCAAATCAAAACCTCAGTAAGTCTTGCTGAAAAACAGGATGTGCTAAATGCTATGAACTGTGTTGACTAACAAATCCTACGTCAACTGATACAACATCTGAAATATGATATGAGGGCTGACTATCTGTTTTAAATTATATTATGCCTTAATGAACTGCACTAGACACCTTAGCTTTGCGTAAATTGGCAGTCTTCTCCCTCATTTCAGTGTAGTGTTTATCCGAGCTTCCCAGATTCTCCTCTACCCGTTCCAGCCAGCTTTCGAACTGGCTCACGTCCTCCTGATAGCTTGTCCAATGAGACAAAGCGGCTTCCAGCTCGCTGCAGGTGCAAAACACAGGTAAAACTTCTTTTACTACACGGCATTCAGAAACAGGCAGTGCTAGACAAAATAAGGAAGATGAACGCTAACAGACCTTTTGCACTGAACGGAGGAAGAATGGAGCAAATCCCAGGAGTCTTTGAGGTCCTGGATCTGTTTGCGCACCACAGGGACTCCCTCTGCTGAGGTGTTCCTCTGGACCGCCTCGCCTCTGGTGATTAACATCTTCAGCTGGATCTCTCGCTCTTGACGTGCTGTAAGTAGGTCCTTTATAAAACGTGAAACAACATACCGTTACTGCTACACCCTCCATGTGATGAACCTGCTTTCGGCATGTTTGAATATGATAACAAATGCAGCTTTGCAGCTTTTTACCCTATAGTCAGGTAATCAATACACTACACTACACTATACTCTACACAGCATGTGACTCAAACAAATATGATTTCTGAGGACCTCAGAAAGAAGTTGAGGGTTGTCCCCACACTGACTACTATTGAATACTCTGGAACCTGCTCTTGGTGATGCTCAAAACAATCTAGTGGCAGACACACATAGTCAGAAAAATGTATGGACAACAACAGAACTTCACTTTTACCATTAACCACATTGGACACACACTGTGTGTAAATTGAGAGATCCCACTTAGGGATTAAACCAGAGACAATACTGACTGTGGTTCATTCCCTACCTTTGGGAAAAAATGGCTTAAGAGGTTGCAAGTTTAGGGGTATTTCTGGCTCCCATTAAGATTTTGGCCACTCAGTAGCTTTTGGGCTGAGTGGGTCTGCTGCTGGATTGTACTTCAATTTCCAAAACATGCAGGTTCCCAAGTCTCCAGTGAACCATAGAGTGAAGTCTGTGGTTGTCCTGTTACTAGACTAGGGGTTTCCCTATATTATAGCAGGCACTAACAACCCAGAAAAATCATCTCGAGTAGCTGCAGAGCCTAACATTCTATGACAAAAAGCCCAGCAATTCTCTAAAGCCCTGTGAGCTCAGTTTGAAGATCAGCAGGTATACTGTACCTCGAGTTGGCTCATTCTTTTGACCAGCACACTCTTGTCAGCTGTAGGGAAGCGGCAGCTCTTGAGGATCTGTTGAGCTTCCGAGACCCAGCACTGCAGCTCCTCCAAACCCTCAGAGAAGAGCTGATGCTCGCCAACTACCCGCTCGACCCTGGAGACTTTCTCCTGTGCAGGTTAGAAGGAAAAAAAAGAGAGCAATCAATTTGTATTGTATTGTAAGAAACCAAAGTTCGGTACCAGAATCGCACAATACTGACCTTGACACCAAAGACAATATAACAGAAAACACAGGAGGCTTTGATTGGTGAAGATTGCATATTAAAATAAGATAAGAAAATAAAATAAAACTTCACATAGACTAACGATGTACTGTAGGTTTGTTCAGAAATGTAGGTTCTGCTTGGCACACTAAGGAAAGCTTCAGGCGTTCAACACACATGTACAGGTGGGTTTTATTCTGAGGAACAGGTTACCTTAGTGCGGTTGCTCAGAGCTAGGAAGCGTGCAGCTAGCTGGCAGACCCGGTGCATGAACCCCTTTCCAGCAGCCTGTCCTTCCCACAGGCTATGAGCTCTCTCCCTTAGCACCCCCAACTCTGACTCCATACCGGCCATTTCTTCCAGTACACACTGAACATCAGAGCAGCAACCAGAGGGAAAGAGGAAGGAGGAACAAAAAAAGAGAGGGCAGGGTCATCACAAGGGTCAATGCCATGAAAGCATCAATACAAGGAACAAAACACAGACAGCACAGCAAATTAGAGAAAGTGCTCGATAAGCATCTTTCTGTTGCACTTAGATAAGAGCAAAGGAATAAAAAGGTTTAGTAGATAAAGCCACGATGGCAGAATCTACTCGAGACGCACTGTAAAAGGATTAGACAGAGACGAGGGAGAGAAGAGGCAGGCGAGGAAGAGGATTATCATTAAAAGCATTGCAGGAAAGGTCACACAAACATGACATAGATAATAAATACTAAATATTTCTACATGAGGTATACGAGACATTCACAGCATTTAGCAGGTTCCCCAATGCCAAGCAAGTTACAGTTGTGTCCTTCCATTGACAGCCAGACACCATCCCCTTTGTTTGCAGTTGTGTCATGAACAAGAAACCTGGACTGCTATGAATGTATTGTCTTTAGTGACAAATCCATGTTCTGTTTGGAATCCGATGGTTGTCATGGAGGCCTTAAGGTGAGAGCTTTAATCCTACCTTGTTGTGGAGTGAGACACTGCCTCAACTTCTGGTGTGATGATTTGGGGAGCCACTACATACAGTCGATCACCCCAAATAGTGAGGGACACTAACAAGTCAGTAGTATATACAGAACACCCTGCAATCTCACGTGTTGCCTTTTTTTGCCAGGGATTCCGGCTGACATTTTTCAGCAGGATAAAGCTCACTCACACAATGTGTCCTCCAGATTGCAACAATTCCGTGGTCAGTCTGTCACCAGTTTTATTACCAATCAAGCATTTATGGGACCAGTTTGGATGCCTGATTCGGAAACCTATGTGTGAGCAGGATCTACAGGAACAACTGCAGAAAATGTTGGCAAATGTAGGCCTCAATGCCCAAACGTGTCTTGTATCCAGGTTAGTGGCGGCCTAGCAGAGTAGTAGAGCCTCCTGTCAATTGTATAGTTTTGCCCAATAAACGCATCCTTTCACCCTAATATTGCAGTCCCTTTTTCTCTAGCTGAAAGACAGCATCATGATTGTTATAAGCAAGCACCATGGCGAGAAAGGGGACCTTGGGGAGAAAGTGAATCTCCGGAAGCAAGAAAGAGTGCCTTGGAAGTGATGCCGGTCACCAGGGGACAATCTCTTGTCTGTCCTCCCCTCCATCATGGTTGTGTGACACCATCATCAACCAGAGGAAATGCTGTAGCTGTGCCAGGGAGATGATTCCAAACTTCACTCCCTCAAACGTGACAAATTCCAAATTCTGAATAGTCTAAATGTGGATAATATTCTTCACACATTTATTCCATTTCTAAGCTGCAGATTCTGTGAGAGTCACTTAACTGTGACTATTAGCACATCTTTAGAGGTCTGATGGAGAGAAAACTTTTACAAAACGCAATTAATTCTGTTCCACTCGAATCCAGAGTGGAGTCAAAAGCCTAATTCAGCAGATTCGAAGCTGGCAGCCTAAATGAACACATTTCATTATCTAATGCAGATTGCTTTAACCGAACCGTTCAAACACGACTTAATTCTCATTAAAGCTGCCGTCTATCCTCGTCAATTCAGCTCCATCGTTTAATTAAATGTACAGTGCAGACAAAGGAGCTTTTCTTAACATTTACATTCTAGTCCAAAATAAATTAGCCATACAGCCAGTTCAACACACCAACATGTAATGTATTTGTTGGATAGTTCACTTCATTAAGCATAAGCATCCAATTATTAACCTCACAATCTATTAGAAACCAGTGATTAATATTTAGAGACATGATAAGTAGCCATTGAAGAGTTAATTGATTTAACACAATACGTCTTGGGAATTATTACATGTCCCTAAACCAGCTGTCATGTTCCTGATTTCCAGTTTACTGATTGACAGCTGGTAATGAGTACTCGACCAATCATCATAAAAGAACAGACACCCAGGCTTCACTGAGTGTGTTCAAACCTAGATTATAAACAATGGCTGCACACACTGAAAGGTGTTTCAGTTTAATGAAGGAACACCCCAATACTGCAAACAAATTTACTAAAAACATAGAGGGATACCCTGGTATTTGTCGTGAATATTTTCCAGAAAACACGCCAAGCGCTAAAAAGGATTTGTCCCATAAGGTCCGGGTTCAAATCCCACCCTCTGCCACAGTTGGGTCCTTGAGCAAGGCCCTTAACCCACAATTGCTTGGATTGTAAGACTATATGAATTTTAATACGGTTTATTATGTTAAGTTAGTTTAAATACGTTCTAAGAATTAATAAGTTGCCGTCCCCCAAACCTAAACCCCCAGAAATGAACAGAGGCTGCTTTTGGGTAGTGTACCTCATGGCGAGATATCACTAATTGCTAGACATGCCTACATAATAAATGCCTGTAGATCCTCCAAATTCATGGTATGCTAAAGCTGGTGTCCAAGCAAGTCCAATAATTGCCGGTTTATTGGCGATAAACCGGGAAGCCCAAGGAATTGTTGCAATCTGGCTGTGACATCATTTCTAGGGAAAACCTTATACTATTGAAAAATGCCAGCTGGAAGCCCTGCCATGAGAGGCAACACATGTGGGGGCAGGATGTCCTGCACAGATCATTGATCTGTTGGTGCGTCTCCTACCACTACTGGGGGTATGCAATGTCTCAAAGATGGTCACACCAGCAGCTTGGACAGGTGCCTGGATGGTGAACAATGAAACTGTGGGAGCTGTTCGTGCATGTCAATAATTTAGACAAGTTTCTCTAGTGGTGCTCTGTTTAGGCCATCAGGGCCATTCGCTTTGTGTGTGTGCCACCACAGAACCACTGCTTCCAACACCTCCTAACAGCTAGGTGGACATTTTGCCCTCAGAAAGCCTAGCCTCTGAAAGCCTTGTTATAGAGAAACACATCTATACCTTTTCATGCCTGAGAAAAAAACTGCACGTTTTACAGCAATCCAACATTTCATCTTGGGTGTGTTTTTTTGGTCAAGGAGTATACGTATGTGTTCAAAACCAACCCCAACCCCTGGATGGAACGACAGTCACTTAAAGGGCACCTATCTGTCGCACCTTGCAAGCCAGGATACAAACCCAGGGCCTCAAACTGCTGTTTGCAGTAGCTGGTTCTTACCTCTTAGCCACAGAGTGTGCATGTTAAAGACCCTTTATGTAACATGTGCAAACTTTTGCCTGGCAGTTTAAGCATTAAAAGAACTGCATTTTGGTTTGACTGGGATATGAATAAGCAGTACTTGTAGCTTGCTGAGCTCCAGTCTCTTGGCTGAAAGATCGTGGAGGCGAGCGCTGCTCTCTTGTACGGTAATCTCGGTCCTGTTCAGCCAGTCCTGCAGAGGCTCCACACTCGCCTCAAACTCCTGCATCTGACACTGCAGAGTCTACACATGAACACAGAGTGATATCAACACAAGCACTTTGACACATTCATTTTTTAGGATCTATTAATCCCATAGCAATGACAGAGTGAACACTTTCATACAAAACAATCATTTGCTAAATAAGTTAATTTTGGATTGCTGCATTATTACATGGCCTCTGATTTACATCCAAACACATTCAAACACAGCATGAGAACCTCTGGGATAATGACTTCGAGTCTGCTGATGCAGTTAGTGAGATGAGACGTTAAATCCCCTAGTGAACATCTGCACATGAAAACATTCTGTAGCAGTAGATTTGTAGGCGGATTAAAAATAATTGGTTACGCTCCATTTAAGCACTCACAATGGAAGGGGAACATTAGATTATCCACCAAACTGTTTCTGTATGTGTTTTACTAAATATGTAAGTACAGCTTATCTCCTGCATAAGTTTGGCAGCAGAAGTCTCATTGAGAATTTGGCGGAAAACGTCTCACACACTCAGAAGTTACACCTAGCTGATTATAAACTGTACTGGCTCTTTATCTTTCCTTCCTCTTATCTTTCATTAGTTCTGAAGGCTAAGAAGAAATAATTTTAGTGTAATTCAGGGCCCGTAGATTTTGATTTTGATTCTTGGTTAGGGTTGCTACCTGATCCAGACTGAAAAAATGCTCCCAGGATGGGCGTCTTGGTCCTCTTCTATATTCAATTCTATATTGCTTCCCACTGTTGCCCTGGGCTTGCTCAATGTGGTCTTTATAGTTGCATATTTTTAATGAGACTAAAGTTGTGCATATATTTATTTATTAGTCAAGCAGCTAAATCCAGTTCAGATTTCAGAAAAAGATATATATATATATATATATAATTCAATGCTGCCGCTCGTCTGGGACACAGCTGAGAGTACACTGGCTTCCTGATGCAGCCAGAATCGAATTTAAAAGACTTGTCCTTGCTTTTCATGACTGCGCCATGTTATTTACATTCTTTGGTTCACCTGCACGCCAGATCAGGTCTTCAGCTTCAGGGCATGTGGTACATCCTAAACTGAAATCAAGCCATGCTTGTAGGGGTTTTGGCTCCTCTTTCTGCTGCTGCCCACTGAGCAAAGACACGTCCGAAAGACGTCCAAAGAGAAGCCAGAATGAAAGTTTTTGTGATGTCTTTTTAAAACGTCTTTTAGACTTTATACTGACATTATAGACATTATACTGTTGTTCAAATTATGTTCAACAACATAGGTTAAATCAACAACATAGGTTAAAAAGAACATCATTTTCACGTCTGTGTTGAACATTAAAAGTAATCCAGAATGAAAGTATTTGCGACGTCTTTCTAAAACATCATTTAGATCATGTCAACAGCATACAGTAGGTTTAAAAGAATGTAAAGCTGTAAAACTGTAAATCAACATTTTTTCAACGTCTCTTTAAAACATACACAAAGCTTAATACAATAAACATTAAAGTATAAATAAGTACAGACGTTCAGACAGTAAACCTATTTTGTACGTCCACCACATGTGACGCACCACACGCAAGAGTGGTTCTGAACTGACCAACGTGATAGGGACATGATTTGAACGTCATTTTGACTTGTGTGTTTGCTGGGTGAAGTCTGAAGACTCACTGCTTCAAACGATGCCATTTCTACCCTCTGCATTTTTGTTGCACCTGTCCTTTGTATGCATTTTTGTCAAGCTTATCCTCATGCTCTTAGTATTTATTATTAAGGTGAGCTTAGTGTCAAAGTGAGAGCTTACTTGTTAGTCTCTTTTGTTAATGCATACTTACTACATATAGATCATTATGTACTTGCGTCCCCCTGTAAAATGGTTTGCACTGAACAATCACTTTATTAGGTACATTCATATAATCAGGGTCATTGCTGGATTGAAAACAGTCCACCAATTAACAATGTCCAGCCCCCAGCATCTTGTAGGCAGCATAATGTGAGCACTGATGAAGGATTAGAGCAGGGGAGTCCCAGCTTTTTTGGAAACGAGACCAGAATGGATCATGTAAATACAGTGCCTTGCGAAAGTATTCACCCCCCTTTACATTTTTCACATTTTGTTACCTCACAACCTGGAATTCAAAGG
>JAUZST010042610.1:0-25000 GCA_034779995.1 Parotocinclus haroldoi
CCACAGATATATATATATATATATATATATATCTGTGGGACAAAATGGTATAATAAACTGCATGCCACTCTACATTTAATGTTTGTGGTACGGCTGTGTGGGTTCTGTAGTGTATGGGTTCTGTGATTGGTTCCTATCTCACTTTGTCAGTCAAATACCGTGGAATACTTGCTTATTCAATTTTCAATGGTAAAGGATAGATGGAAAATGTAACTTGATGCCTGACTGGCATGTGGAGATAAGAAATTCCAACAGGAGTCTGTCTTCCTGCATGGGCTCCGGTGACATGAGCAAGATGAAGGATGTGGATGGTGAAGCATTTAAATCACATTTTGGTGAGTTGCCCAAAATGCCGACTGTGGAAATTCATGGTTGTAATGATACTCTCTTTAGTCCTTGAAAGCTGTTTATTTAGTTGCTTTAAAATGAGCATGCGATGAATGAGTTTATTAGAGGATGACTATCACAAACTGTGCAACAACAGATGCTGTCTTTGCTTCTCTGACATCTACAAGGTGGAGCTTTATATATAATAAGGTAGCTGTGTCTAATAGAGTGTGCAATGAGTAAACAGAGTGTCAGACTTAAGCATAAAAACAAAGCACACACTATCACATCACCACGTCATCACATACGCTGGTACACCGGTGTTAATTTCCTAAGCAGTATGCATTTTTTATATACCTTCATGCTGGTGTGTAGCAGAAAAAAACAGCTCTAATAATAAAAATCTAATATTTTAGCACTGCTGAGCACTGAGTAGAATGACATCACCAAACAGCATGCTGGGTAAAGCTCACTAGCTAGCCAGGTAGCATAACATACACCACAGCCTAGTCTGTTAACAGCTGGGAAAGGCTGGAAAAGATTAAATAAAACAAAACAGAAATGGATTGAAAGCGAGAAGAAGATAACTCAATCACGATAATTGAGTTTGCATCTCATTTGCGTAATTGAACAACTTTCTCTGACTTCTCAATTGCTTTTGTGATGATCTTGTTTAATGAAACCAAATTCTTATTTTTTTGAATCGCTTCATATTCATTTTGAATTTTATTCCACACTTTTAAAAAGCAATGTATATATATATACAGTGGGTACGGAAAGTATTCAGACCCCTTTAAATTTATCACGCTTTGTTTCATTGTAGCCATTTACTGAAATCAAAAAAGTTATTTTTCAAGCATCCCATCTTGACAGAAAAAAACAGACGTAGATTATTTTTTTGCACATTTTTTAAAAAAGAAAATCTGATATATATCACATGGTCATAAGTATTCAGACCCTTTGCTCAGTATTTAGTAGAAGCTCCCATTTGGGTTAATAAGCCATGAGTCTCCTTGGGAATGATGCAACAAGTTTTTCACACCTTGATTCGGGGATTCTCTGCCATCCTTCCTTGCAGATCCACTCCAGTTCCGTCAGGTTGGATTGTGAAAGTTGGTAGACAGACATTTTCAGGTCTCTCCAGAGATGCTCAATTGGGTTTAGGTCATGCCTGTGGCTGGGTCAGTCAAGAATGATCACAGAGTTGTTCCGAAGCCACTCCTTTGTTATTTTAGCTTTGTGCTTAGGGTCATTGTCTTGTTGGAAGGTGAACCTTTGACCCAGTCTGAGGTCCTGAGGTTTTCTTCCAGGATATTTCTGTACTTGGCCGCATTCATATTTTCTTCTTCAACCAGTCATCCTGTCCCTGCAGCTGAAAAACACCCCCATATCATGATACTGCCAACACCATGTTTCACTGTTGGGATTGTATAGGGCAGGTGATGAGCAGTGCCTGGATTTCTCCACATATACCGCTTAGAAGTAACGGCAAAAAGTTCAATCTTTGCGTCATCAGATCAGAGAATTTTATTTCTCATAGTCTGTGAGTCTTTCCTGTGTCCTCTATGTGGGCTTTCAGCTCCGTCGTGCTACTCTGCCATAAATCCTCGACTAGTGGAGGGCTGCAGTTACAGTTGACTTTGTGGAACTTTCTCCCATCTCCCTACTGAATCTCTGGAGCTCAACCCCAGTGATTTTCGGGTTCTTCTTTACCTCTTTCACCAAGGCTCTTCTAAATAAATAATCTTATGTTATTGTTTTAAGAGTTTACGAGTAGACAGCGTTTTGCGGAAAAACGAATAAAGGAAATTAGAGGAAGATTTTATTTTTGGATTCGGCACACTAAAATGCATAAAGGTCACATTTTATCTTTAGAAAGCAAAACTGATATGTGTTATAGACTGGTTTCAAATCTTAATTTCATTTGCAAGAAAAAAATATAATAACAGTAATTATTAAATGTTTCAGTAAAGATTTTCCCTCCATCATTATACAAACATATCGATATAGGTTACTTAACGACCACTTAATGTCCACAAATAGTGGATTTTTTTGGTCTTGACAATATAGTTTATTATATAATTAGAAAGTACCATAGGCATTAAAGGATTGGCTCTTGACCAACCATATACCCAATTAAATTACTAATGCTTTAAGCTCATAAAAGTTAAGTACAGTTTCTCAGTGCTGGGCCACTATTATTTTCACTATACATATTTCCATTAGGCTCAACTGTTCATAAACATGATATTAATTCCGACTGCTATGCAGATGACCTGTAGTTATACGTTGGTGCTTGAAACATAATCAGATTTTCAGTCTGGAATGTTGGTGGGGTTCCTCACATGAACTTTGATTTGGCATTCCAAGACATTAACTTTTTACTTTTTTAAACTACTCTTTAGAAGAATTACTGTCTTGTTGCTTCTGTCAGTTCTTCACTTCTTTATTGCATTAAATACTAAATCCTTATTTCACAAAGTGCAGGGCTCCTTTTGTTCCCTGAATTTAAAAGATATGATAAGGGAAACAGTGTTTCCTGCATATGACCCTCCCAGCTGGGCGATGACACTCCAAATCTTTTCAGAGTCTAGATTAAAACAGACTTTCAATTAATGTATTTTTAAAGTGTGACTCTGGTCATGGGGCTGGGGCCATCTCTGTTCTGCTTGCTCTGTTGTTTCTATTTAGCTTCCGTGTATTTAAACAGTTTAAATATATTAATTTAACATTATTATAAATGTATTTTTGGGTACTGTTCAGTTCTTAGAGGATGGGTTCTGCCAAGGAATCCTCCTCATTAATTCATAAGGGTTTTTTCCTTTTCACTATCACCTAGGCTTGCTCAGTAGGAGCTATGGATTCATGGCTAAAGTAACTTCAAGACAATGCCATTTTGTAAAGCTTTGAAAAAGATCAAACTTTAGGATTTGTTCCTAGTCTTACCGTCAGAAAGATTTTAATTCAGAAAGGCCATCAGAAGAATTAATATTCCATGTTATGGCAGAAATGGGAAAGGCAAAAGGGATGATCCAGACCATTATTAGCAAGTCTAAAAGCCAGGATCGGTCATGGTACATGGTTATGGCATTATCCTTGGCAAAGATTCTTTCTAGTTTTGTGATTACAGAAGTAAAACAGAATAGTAAATTGTGATTTTAGAGCAACATATCTTTTCAACGGACATCCATGCATTTTTTAGCAAGATGCAAAAATACATGCTGCATACATTACTAAGGCATGACAAATGAATAGGTACTGGTCTGGTCTACCTGTAGTCCTGACCTGTTTTAAGTTATACATAAAATTATATATAAACTTTTGTGATGCGTCACCTATTTCCCATATATTTTTCCCATGTGTTTTTCCAGTTTGATCCTGACCTGGACTCATACGATCTGGTCTGCATGCAATCCCATCTGCCCTGCCAAACCATGTCGACGTGGGTTCACTCTGGGTAGTCCCACAATCGCTTGTCTGCCTTTGTCAGTGCCTTTGGTGTGTGAGTGTATGTGCCCTATGATGGATTAGTGCTTGTCCAGGGTTTATTCTTCCTTGTGCCCTGTGCCACCGACTATGCACTGGCATAATTTTGAGTGTGTTTCGATAATACTTAAAAACTGACATTAGGTTAACTTTGGATCTACCACCCCAACCCTGAACATCCCATTACATTACACATACAGTAGATAAAGGTAAGGTAAACATCCCCTTTGTCTTTGTCGGAAACAAACACTACTTCAGACTCATTACATTTAAATCTATACATGAGTAATTTCCCTGTCATTGTCAAATTGTACACACACAAATTATGGGTTGGTGTTGATGATTATGTTTTGCATATTTACAGTGGATAATCAGTGTAAATCAACTTGACACAGGAATAAACAAGTCTGTGGTTGTGAAGCATAATCAAGTTTGAGACTCAGGTCCCAGATTTGGAAAAATGAAATGTTTAATGTCGATCATCGAGTTTAAACTATATTGTTTCGAAACTAAATTGGGGAAACTGTACAATTGAAAGTTAGGCCGCATGCTATACTGATTTGCATTTGCCGGGAAATGATGCAGTTGACCCTGTGTATCATCATCCATCACACTAGCAGTTGGGACAATGTGTCACTCCACAGCAAAGGTAGGATAAAGTTCTCACCACAAGGCCACCATACGCAAACCAGACTGTCAAATCCTAAACAGAACTTGGATTCATTGTTAAAAATGATAATATTTTATCCCATAGAAATTCAGGTTTCTCATTCACGATGGAGACAGACTATTAATAGTAGGACACGTAATAGGTGCAGTGCCAACAAATTTCCTTCTACTTAGGATCTGAAAATGGTCCAGGCAGAGACAGGGGTATGTAATGGATGTGCCACCAGTGTGAGGATGGTGAAAAACAAAACTATGGGAGCTGCTTATGCTTGTTGGTGGATCAATGATCCTCTCTACTGGTGGTCTGTCTAAACAGAGCCCGATTGCCATGTGTATATGACCTCATGGAAACACTACCAACACCTCCTAACAGGTAGTTCAAAATGCTGGTAGTAAATGGTAGTAAATTTGTCAAAATTACCATTCTGCTTCTCTTAATCCAGTGTTTTACCCCCTCTAAAAGCCTGTTAACTGGGCAAAATGTCTTAGAGTACACTGTAGAGTGTAAATGTCCCAGGTACACGACCCAAAGGAAGCCCCTGAAAACCTTTTTATAGGGCAGCGGGAAGCACTTTAATACCCTCTTGTGACAAGCCCCAGTGTCTAATCAGACAACAACTGACAATCTTGTATATAGTATATATTTGCCAGACAGGTTTTGCAGCAATCTGACATCTACATCTAAGTGAGTTTTTTTTCTAAACTATGTTGTACCCAGTCACTATGTTGAGTCAACAAAGCCAGAAGCCTTTCATATGTTTTCTAAAAGATAAAAGGTAAAATGTGCTAGCAGGTGTGCTGCTGTTCTGGCAATCCTCACTCAAATGTTTACATAGTAGGATACCAAAACTGTGCAGAACCTCAGGTTTCTTCTGTACTATAAAAATTAATGGCAAGATTGTCTGCTTTTTTATTGAAATAGATTTTCATGCCACCTTGTTATGTGCACATCAATCATTGTCTGAAAATAAAATAAGATATTCTGTCTTGGTACATGAACTGAATAAACACCCATACTACACATCTACGTCTTTCCTCTTTTTACAGAAATTACATTTCTTCTCACCAAACACTTTTTGCTTTAATCCCATCCAAAAGGCACATATTCTCTAGTTCCAGTTGCTAAATAGGTAGCCCACATTTCACTACAGCCTCTGTTTATTAGGGCTTCTCTTTAAGCACTAAAGGTCGTGATTTAAAAAAAAAGTTATACTGTAAATTATATATATATATATATATATATATATATATATATATATAAACATAAGGGAGAAAGCAGTTTAAGCATTAAAAGTTTGATGAACGAGCAAAATGTTTCTGTGTCAGAAAGGTAATTCACATTACCTGCTGCTATGTGAAAACAGAATAATGGAAATGTTATGGGGATCCTACTGATCCCCAGGGCAAACAGGATTGGAACCTAATATGTGGAAACACAGGCTAAGTTTAACTAGATATTTATTATAAATAACCAATGTAATATTCCTGTGCAATGGAAGTGAGTGAGTCCAAGTGTGTATTGTGAGTGGGATTGAATGCGGGGACATAAACCAGGGTGGAGTGTGGTGCGGTGCAGTAATGAGAATACAGGGATCCAGGGAAGCTGAGCTGTTGAACACACACGGCGGGAAATACACACGGTTAGTGAACAGAGTACACTAAGAGAAGGAGCAGAGTAAAGCCAGGAGCACAAGTAAGCATTTAAAGCTCGGGGCAAGCTACGCTGAACCTCCCACGTGAGGATGACTATCAGACGGTCGGGGGGGAAGGATGCTGTCCACCTGGTTGTTAAGGCGATCGGGGGGGAACTGGGAAGAGATGGCATCGGGCTTGCTGTTGCGCAATCCAGGTCAGTAGTTGAGGGTTAAATCAAACCTGGAAAAGAACAGCGCCCACCTGGCCTGGCGTGTGTTCGGGTGCTTTGTCATTTGGCTGTAAGCCAGGTTTTTGTAGACGGTTTTGTAGAAGGGCTGCTCCGTGCACTCGAGCCAGTGTCTCCACTCATCAAGGGCCAGTTTGACTGCCAGGGGTTCCCTGTTACTGACATCATAGTTGGCGTCATAGTCGGAGAAAGGCTGTGGGAGAAGAAGTTGCAGGGGTGTAGTTCGTTGTCCGGGTTGAACCATTGGGACAAAAAGGTGCCGACGTCCATGTCTGAAGCATCCACTTCCACTGAAGCATCAGGTTGAGCCAGAACCGGGGCTGTGGTGAACAGGTTCTTAAGGCGGTGATAAGGCCTGTCGGCATCAGGTGTCCACTTGAAGGGAGCCATGGTGGAAGTGAGGGCGGTAAGAGGCACCCCAACCTTGCTGTAGTCCCGGACGACACAGCAGTAAAAGTTGATGAATCTTAGAAATCCTTCTTCAGGGTGGAAGAGCTCCTTCCACCCTGGGGGTCTTGGTCCATAGACCTGCTTCAGGCTAAAATATTGGAAACTAAGCTAAAGGTTGAGCTAACTTACCAGGTACTGTGTATTATGATGGATGTTCTGGCAAAGTAAGTACTGGAAGTATGAGCCAGAGATGTATAGTGTGGTAATGATGAGGAGTGATCCGATGCAGGTGTGTGCGATCAGGAGGGCGTGGTGGCGTCAAAACATGGTTCAGTGGATCCCTGAAACAGAACAGAACACACACAGCAATGACTGACAAGGCTAACTTTGCTAGATTTGTGTGTGCGTTGGTTAAGTAGACTTTAGGACTTGATGTCAAGAGCATAATGTATCCTTAAAGAACAAACCATTATTCATTATTACAGAAAGTCAGAAACAAATCAGGTAGAGGAATTATGTATTACAAATGTTATTAATAATACATTTATGTGTTAAAAGCTAACATACTAACAAATCTGACAAACAAAAGCCAGCAACCTGTCCAGGAACCAGGATAAGATTTTTTTTTACTTTCTTCAACGCAGCATACAATTTACAAAGAATCTGCTTTAACACCAATAGCATTAGTTTATCTTATTTCTCAAATTTCAAACTATTAATCTCAACGTTGTCTCCGTTTCTTCCTCCTTATTCTGTATAATCTCTTTATATAAATATTCCATTGTTAATCCATGGGGTAAATCAAAGATAACCTACGGACTTAATGCTTCTAATGTGCTTCATGTGTAATATATTTAAGAATGCTATTGGATGGAGACAGTCAAAGGTGTGTGTATTGACAGTTCACAATGGCTTTAAACAAGGAACAAGAACTATCCATTGTATAATATATCTATTTATTAAGATCTTTATTGATCCTCAATTGCAGAAATCCCAGTATTTGCACTGTTTTACAGCATTACATAATACACACTCAAGAATTATGTGACGGCAATGAATGGTACCGTGATGACAAAATATTTTACAAACATTTGTATGTGTTTATATACATGTATATGTGTACATTTGTACACATAAGCATCAAAGTTTAATGGTATTATTTTACTACAAGCTGTTAGCACCCATCTGCTAACACGTCGATTGAGGGTGGCCCAAGAGGTTAGTCACAGGCCAGTGCAGAGTCACAGGAAGCCCCAGAGGTCCACAACATCTGCCAGAAGCATCCATACATGCAGCCTTAATAGTTCGGCAGTCTGTCAGCACTTCCACTCATCTGCCTGAGCTGGACATAGAGAGACAGAAAAAACAAGACCCAAGTTTACCTTTTCATTGAAGCTGTGACAGGTCTGTTTACTGGTAACCTTTCCAGGGGACTGATATATTCCACCAACCCATACATCCTCAGGATGATAAATGTGCAGAAATAAAATATTTCCTTATGGAAAAATCAATGTGTATATCAGCTGTTCAACATATTGTGGGTAGCTGAACTAGCTTCAACTATTGAAAATAGTTTTGGATGGATGAGACCAAAATATAATATTTTAGTTTAAATGAATACCATTGTGTCTTAAGAAAGGAAAACACAACATTATTGTTAGGGCTCAGGCCGCGCCCCTTTTCTGCTTCACTGCGGATTGTTATTTTTCCCCACTTCCTTTGGTTTTGTTTACGTTTTTGCCCGCACTGACCTCACGTGGCACTTTGTTTTGGTTTCTGCTGCAATCTATTGAGTTTCTTTTATTTCCTATCACTGTCACCCACCCCCACCCCCCTCATTTCACCCACCTGTTTTTCATTGATTAAGCCCAGCGTTCACGTTTGTGTTGGCTCACGCATTGTTTCTTTGTTTCAGTTCTGTCATTTATGTTGTCACACCCACAGATTGCTTGCGCGACCAGACCCGACCTATCACACGCACACCGTCTCCAGCCTTCTAATTGCACACACCTGAAACTCATTTGCCGTCATCAGCACACACCCTTCTTATACCGCACACCGCCATTCACAATTTGCTAAGCAACTTGGTTCCCTTGTTCGTTACGCACTTACTCACGCTATTCTGATTCCTATCGTATCTTATCGTGTTTCGACCTCTGCTTTGGTTTCCGACCTCGTCCTCGCTTTTTCCCTCTGGATTCTGTTTGCCATTGCTGTGTTTGACCTTGTGTTTGACTGTTTGACTATGATTTGCGCCTTCCATTTTTTAAATAAACCGCTCCAAGCTGCAATTGAGTGCGCTATCCTTGTGCGAGCATTACATGTTTTGATTCTCTACTCGCACGCCACTGTTGTCTCGCAGCTCTCACGCCTTTCCTGAGTCCCGGCATTGGACTTTATGACCCTGACTACGTTCACTTCATACGCCTTCCACCTTTTGGACCTGTGACCTAGACTATTCGTATTTTCCTCCTTTTTCTTTTGGTTGGTTCATGGCACTTTTAGTCTAATTTTACTTGTGTGATAAATCTGACAATGGCTTAGTATGTATTAATGTATAATTATTGAAGCTTTCAACCGCCACTCAATTTTATACTAGGATACTTTAGAGATGCCGGTTGGCCTAGTGCATGCGTTTAGAATTTGGGAGGAAATCGGAGTGCTTGGAAGAAACCAAAGATACACAGGGAGAATATGCAAACTCCACAAAGGCTGTATCCAGGCCTGGAACTGTATCCGAATTTGTCTCTAGAGCTCTGAAGTGACTGCACTAACCACTGTGCCACCCTCAGTTGAATCAGACTTACTAAATTACTGTCATACTTTATAAATGACATGAACCGCAGTGTATGAGCAGAGCGTTGGATATATAGAAAAATGGGGGAATGAATAACACTCCAATTATGTTGTGGTGATGGAAGATGAAGAAAAGTGGGAGGTGGGGAAAGAGAAATGGCTGCAAAGGCATATAATTTGCAATTACATTGTGTGTCATTAGTAATAACTATTTCATGTCAGATTTGTAAGGTTAATACTGGCTATTTACAAGGACACTAAATCAGGCATTACACCAGATTTCAGTCTGAGTGTCAACACTCTGATATAGAGAACCATGGATGAACACTTGGCTAAGGGTTGATAAGCAATATGATCACCAGCTACTAGAGAGGCTTTCAAATGCAATTTATTTCTTAGGACTGTAGAAATGACCCCTCTTGAAAGAAGCACATTTGGATGAAATCACACTGAAGCTACATCAATGTGTTATTTGGGGTTTTGTGAAGTTGTGCATGAAGATTTGAAGACTATTTGATTACTCTTATGCTATCTGGTAGCATGGAGCGTCATAACACAATGTAAGCATAGTAAGCCTATAATCTTCAGAGGGCAGAATTTGTATATATTAACCTTAATCATTTACTTGTGGATTATGGTACTATAGGCAATTTATACCAAATATGACATATTACACATAAAGTATATAATATCCTTCACAATTATCTAGTAATGTGTAAACTTACTGACATCATAAGACAGAAAGGCCAAAAACAGTTTGGCAGATTTTGAATGTGTTTTTCTTTTCATAGAGAGAGTATTTAAATGTATCTCTCTGCACATGAAGCAAGAATTTGCAATTTCATTATTTCACTGTTCTAATAAAACAGTAACCATCTGTCCTATGTTAAAAAAAACCCTCTATCCTCACCCTGATGTCACATTCATCACCATAATGAAGTGAATACCAATGAGGTAGATTCGCTTATAACCATGGACCCTATAAATATTTTATTGTTTTATTTTAT
The DNA here is from genome assembly GCA_034779995.1 of Parotocinclus haroldoi. Taxonomy (NCBI): domain Eukaryota; kingdom Metazoa; phylum Chordata; class Actinopteri; order Siluriformes; family Loricariidae; genus Parotocinclus; species Parotocinclus haroldoi. The sequence goes on from JAUZST010042610.1 coordinate 10,558, forward strand.
TGAGAACAAAAACACAAGATTATTTCTCAGCAGCAAGCCATGGTCAAGGTCATGATCAAGCATACAAAAACAGTATATTAAGCTTTATAGCACAATGTATTGACCATTGTTTTTTGTGTAACTCACAGCACATTTACATACCTTGATGTAAGATTGTGTACATGAAAGTTATATAGTAATTTTTTCGAAGTAATTGCTTCATTGTTTTCGTATTAATCTCTCTATATTATTGCTATTAGTGTAATTGTAGCCAGAATTGCATCTGGTACTGTGATCCGATTACTGCAATTTAACATGAATTCATTAAGGAATTTAACAAGGATAAACCTCTAATATGTTGGGTTTTCATGCAGACTCTGTTCGCCGTCAGGTGAAATCCCTGAAAACCTCAGTATTTGAAAACAATATCCATTATGCAGCTGACCTTATTACCCTGAGGAGCTTTTTCAAATGCTTTAGCTAATTTATCATTGGTGCATATAAATGCAGAGCTGCAGGGACTTTTTTTCAGCTCATGGAGAAAGGTGATAAATAAACCACAACAAAGCACACCATCATAGTCATTCCCATGTGAGAATGTGTAATTGTGCTGCATTTTTAGATTGTTAAAATACCTTAAATGCATAGGCAATTGCACATGCTTGGAGGTTTTATCTCCAGTATTTACTTTAACAGATGTCAGATATTGGGTAGTGTTACAGTGGTGATTGAAAGTTTGCGAACCCTTTAGAATTAGTGTGTATATATATGACCTAAAACACCATCAGATTTTCATACAGGTCTTAAAGATAGAAAAAGAGAACCAAATAAACAAACAAAACAAAAAAAAATATTATTATTGATCTTTTACACTCACTGACAAAAAAAAATTGCCCTCACTCCTGTCCTGTCACAACTCCATGTCACTTTGTTTACACCCCTGCACTTAATTTTCATTGATTACTCACATTATTTATACACCATTAAATCCACTGTACACTTTGAAAAGTATAAGTCTTTTGCACCATGGCTTGGTCCCCACTAGGTTTAGCTCCTATCCTTTTTGTCCGTTGTTCCCTTGTCTGTTCGTATATGCTCTTGTGTCCATTTGGTAAGTTTACTCGCTTTAACCTTGTCTCTGGTTTGGTTGTTTCTTCGTAGCTCTCAGTCCCTCATATCTCAGTTTACTTTTTGTACCTTGTTGTATTATATTCATATTTTGTATTGCCCTTTTCCCATCCCTGGTTACTGTGTGCATTCTGTTTCATAAAATAACTGTTTATTTTTATGGCTCACTGCACATATCTCGCCATACTGCCTCTGCAGTACAGAATACATTGCCTCTATAGAGAGGGCATAAACAGGTTTCACAAGAACCATGGGCTTTGGGCATGGTCAACTGCTGAGTTGGGAGCAGCAGCCACAAATGGCAAATTCTCAGTTTGGCATTGGGCTTCAAACACGGCAGCAGGTTCTGACTCCGCTCACCCCATCCTACCAGGGTCCTACCCAACCTCTGTATGTAAGGATGACCATGAACATTGTCAGACTTTCTTGCAAATGTTTGTTACAAGCACTTTCCTGCATGTGACTATGAGAAATGCATTTGACTTATAAGCTGGTTGGGCCATTATGATATGGAACTGTCAAGGAGGCAGTGCCTTCTGGAGGCCTTTCATGCTTGCTATGATGAGGTTCCAGGTCCAGTAGTTCTGGTTCCATCAGTCCAGTGGATCCAGTTTCAATTCCAGTATGTTAAGCATAAGTTTCTGTCCAGGACTCTAGTGTCAGCCCAGGTTCAAGTCGCTGGCTGGCACCAGCTTCAGTGTCTGTCAGGGGTCAAGCTCCATTGTCTGTTGAGACTCAGACTTCATTGTCTGTTGAGACTCAATCTGTATTGTCTGTCGATACACCATCTCCAGTTTCTGTCTAGGTTTAAGCTCCAGGGTCTGTCGAGGCTAAGACACTAATGTCTGTAAAGGTGCCAGCCCTAGTGTGTTGAGGCGACAGCCCCAGTGTCCGCTAAGATGCCAGGCCCAGGATCGGCCACACTGCCAGCTTCACTGTCTGCTAATGTGCCAGGGTTAGGGTTGGGGTTAACTGTGGCAGAAGTTCATATAAGGAAGTACATCAACATCACAGATTTGAAGCTGTTATATATGGCGTAGTAACATTCCCCCAGACCGATGTTCAGGCCTGATCAACAGTTATGGGAACTGTTCAGTTTCAGTACTAAAGCAAAGGTTCACATTATTTTGCCGCTCACAGCTATGTAATATGTAATATTTAATTATTTTCCTCAATCAATAATCCAGCAAATACAACCCCAATTCCAATGAAGTTGGGACGTTGTGTAAAGCATAAATAAAAACAGAATACGATGATTTGCAAATCCTTTCTAACCCATATTCAATTGAATACACTACAAAAACAAGATATTTATTGTTCAAATGAATAAACTTTATTGTTTTTTGCAAATATTCACTTATTTTGAATTTGATGCCTACAACATGTTCCAAAAAAGTGTATTTGGCATGCTACCTAGAAAGTAATTACGATAACGATTGTATTAGCCTTTCCATTATCATAGGATTTGAAAACATCAAGGAGACTCCTGATCTTGTTATGAAAAACAGATACTCTACATCTGTTTCAAAAAGTCTAAGTATAAAACAGGCTCCTATCCATACACATATGTCGTATAGGTTTCTCTGCTGGCCAACACTTTCAGCTCCTGACAGTTCATTACATTATCAGACAGCATTGACGAGATGGTAAGGCGTACTTCATCTCTTGCAAAATATGGTAGACTGACAAAACATGTCAGAGATATCTAACAAGCTAATATTATTATTTAAAGAAAACAGTATACTAAATCCCTGAGAGAGACAAGACTATCAGTGCATATCCTCCACCTCATATTGTCTTTGTTAAAGGTTTATAAATGAAAGACTCATGTCATTGTTGTCACCATGATCAACAAGAAATTCAATCAGCGTCTCTTTATACAGTTAAGACAACTGCATATTTATTCCTTAGCACATGTAGCACATGGAAAGCAAATAGCTTGAGTAGCCCCAACCTCAGCATTAGTCACAATGATGCCATAACTATCAAGATCAAATTCTTGATTTTGTCAGAAGTAGGTCATCTCAAAACGCTCCTAATGTCTGAGCTTAACATCACATAATCTGATTGCTGTAGAATTGGGAATGGGAACACTAATTTGAGGGGCATAAACATCATGAACTTATGAAAACTTTAATTCAAATATTTAATGCTTCACATTCATGATCTTAATTACTACATGAATTCATGTATTGCTCCTTGATGACACATGCTCATTTCATGCATAGTCAGGAGGACTTGTGATGCATTGCTTGTATGAATAAACGATTATTCACTCATGAAATACTGCAGGAATTAATGCTAGATCATGTACACTTAGTTTACAGTGAGCCTCTTACAACTAATGGTCCTTGACTTTCTATTGTTAATCCAAGCCTGCATATTACATCTTTATATTCAACAGGTGATGATAGCTATTGATCATAGTTTCATCTTTGTTATAATGGATTACTGAATACATCTGTGTGGGAGTTTCAACATTAGACATTACATATGTAGGGAAATGTTTACACTTACAAGCTTCACAAGTCATTGGTTAAACATTCATTTTTCCTATACTTTTACGCCTATTTGAGCTAGATAAACTATCGATTGTCAGGTTTAGTTAAAAAGTAGGATAGAATGCAATTGTCCTGTTGCTTCTGGCACCAGAAAGAAATGATTATAGAAACAATAATTGACTAGCAGGATTAATTTTCACTAACATCAATGCATGTGAATAAGCCTTTATCTAAATAAGAATCAACTGAAGCAGATTTGGTTGAAAGTCTAGTCCTTGCAGTGAACTCTGAAACATAACAACAATTGCACTACATTTTTGTTGTCATTTTTGTATATTGCCAAAATAATATTGGCATACAGTTGTCATAATTGCAGTAATTCAGAATTATTTCCAACATAATCCAATACGTTGGCTGCTGTGCCATCACAGTCCTTCAGCTAAGCAGTTTCACTTACGGATTCAGATTCTTTATTGTCATTGTAGCAGGTACAACGAAAAGCCTTGTCACTGCAGGTATAAAACTGTAAATAAACACAAAACCTAACATAATATAATAGCAGCAAGAATTTGAAAATGATCAAACTATTTGCCAGTTGCAGTTGATATTCCAGTGATATTGCATTTATTTCTGTGTGGCATATAACTATTGATATGTATGCTATGCTATGCTATGTATGTCTGACAGCATTTGGATAGAAACTATTTTCCAGTGTATTTGTCCTTGCTTTAATGGCCCTGTACCATCTGCCTAACGGCAGGGCTCACACGGAGAATGGCCAAGGTGGAACGTGTCCTTAAGGATGATGTTAACTCTCCTGAGACTGCACAAGCCACAAAGATTCTCCAGGGTACTTAGAGGACACCCAATGATCTTCTCCGCAGCTGGCAGCTGGCAAGCTACTTACAGAGGCAGTGTGTGAGGATGCTCTCCATGTTGGAACAGTAAAAAGACACAAGCAATCTCTGTTTTATCAACTGTTTGGTGTTCATGTCTTGGTTCACTTTCTCCTCTGTGTGGACTCCCAGGTAACGGAAGTCCCTGACCTTTTCCACACAGGTCTCACAAATGAGAATGGGATGACAGCCCGTTTTGTTTTTCCTGAAGTCTGTTTAGCTCCTTGGTTCCTTGATTTTGGACATGTTCAGGAGCAGGTTATGACCACACTTGTCAGCTGTTCCGCCTCATCCCAGTAAGCAGACTCATCTCCTCCGGATTACAGCCTTCCGCTGTGGTGTCATTAGCATACTTAATGAAGGTGTTGCTGATGTGGATGTGGGTGAAGCCAGAGGTATAGAGGGTAAAGAACAAAGGGCTCAGCTTTGAGGGGCTCCAGTTTTGAGTGTGAGTGCTGTGTGAGACATGGGGGCCAATCCTGACCCTGTGTGAGCGATCTGACAAAGTATTTAATATAAAGGAATGTGGAATGAGGTAGTCCGAGGTTCAGTAACAATTTACCCACGAGACCAAGGAGGTGGATGAGAAAGACAAGATGGGCATAGTTCCCCCATTGCTGTGTACAGGGCAGTAGTCACAACATCCTTTATTGACCAGTTGGCCTTGTAAGCCAACTGGAATAGTTCAGAAGTGGGGATTATGAATGTCATGATGTGGCTATGAATGGCTATGAATGAATGACTGGCTATGTAGAATTTCTTATGTACGGTGGAGGTATTCAGGCATGATGGCACTACATGACTGAAATTGACCCTGATGATGTACATTGCGTTACATACTTTGCGTAATACAAACAAAACAGAATGCGATTATTTTAAAATACTTTTCAACCCATATACTACAAAGATAAAATATTTAATGTTCAAACGGATAAACTTTATTGTTTTTCAAACATTCACTCATTTGGAATTAGACGCCTGCAACATGCTCCAAATGATTTTGGACAGGGGCAACCAAAGACTGGGAAAGTTGAGAAATGCTCAAAAAATACGTTTGGAACATTCATGATTGGGTATAAGGGGAGCACCCATGAAAGTCTCAGTTGTTCACAAGCAAGGATGGGGCAAGGTTCAAACCTTTGTAAACAACTGATTTCCACCTACAAAGCTTCATGTAATGCTTAATGTAATACAGTGGTAAACAAGGTAAACATGCCCCTCTCCCAACTTTTTTATAACATGTTGCCTGCATCAAATTGAAAATGAGTGAATATTTGCAAAAAAACAATAAAGTTTATCAATTTGAGCATTAAATATCTTGTCTTTGTAGTGCATTCAATTCAATTCCAAACTATTACTTACAAACCTATTGACAGTTTGACTAGATTTTAAATTTTTCAGTGGTCCTCAGGCCATATGTTGTTTACATGCAGATGTTGTGTTAAAATCACTATAAGATGTAGCTTAACTCAGAAGGACCACATTTTTCTTAAAGCATTAGAAAATGAATGAATTCATCAATAAAAAACAGTTGTGATCAGATAGTATTACATGAGTAATAAGAGCTGTTTCTCTCTGTCAGTGTCACTATCCTTCATTTTTCTATAAATTATTCAGATGTCTTTAGTTTTTTATTACATTTTTGCTCCTCCATCACTGAACATAAGGAACTGATGCAAGATTGAAATGCAAGGACAACACCAAATGCATGTATCATTAATTACTTCTGACCATGTCACAAGTTGAGAGACTTAAGATTAAAAAGTCAAAGAGGTGTTTCAAAGGAGATTATTTCAAAGAAAAAGTTATGTGGCATAACACCAACATGATTATTTATAACGCTCTGCTGTACTACATCAATGCTATACATGATTTGCTATGCCTTCTATGAATTCTTCTTCTAAAATATTGGTGAGATATTAACCAATAAAATGGTTTTGTCTTTTGTGACAGTTAGATATATTGTTTAAAAATGAGGGTCTGACATTATGGTCTGACAAAATGCCTTCGTTTCGAGTCCAGTATTTTGAAATGCTTAAATTGCCAAACTAAAAGCGGTCAGTGTACTTAAGCAGATATATCTCTGCTCATATGTGGCATCAGAGCAATGGCTATCCATCAACAGGTATCACATCAATGAATACCTTCTTAATAAAATCCTTGAGCAGCATTGAAGGTGGGCGTAAATGGTAATACTGGAACTACCAACGGGTCGTCTCTTTTAAAGCGCTTATGAGTCAGGCGCTGAAATCACCTGAAGGAAAGTCGTAACTTTATAAAGAAAGGTTGTGAGTCTTTTTTAAGTCTGTGAAAGGAGCATTTCTCAGCTGCCTCATGCATTGGGCTTGTGCTGACCTCTTGGTTTTTATGTCCTCACCCACATCAGCTGAGTTTTACAGGCCAATGAATCAATATTAGTATAGAGGCTGTGGCATATGAAAGATAGACGGGGTAAAGCAGACAAAGAGTAAGACAGAGAGGGAGACAGGGGGTTAGGCTGCTCTTTGTTTGTCAGTCTATACAAACCTGTAAAGGTGAAATACTTTGAATCTACCCAGCTTCTGATTCTGAGATCTGTTAATTTGGTGGTTTGGTTAAGCATGGATCAGTCCTGAAGATGGTCTGTAAGTCGTGATATTGCTTATCACAATGGAAAATACCTTTGTAAAGGTAATTTTTTTTACTGTAGATATTCGATTACTATGTACAGTATATCTCTCTTCAAAAGAATAAAATCTAGACATAATCATAAATGTGATTTACATGCACAAACATGCATGTCACATAATAACCCACTGAGAACTGAGTGAATATTTAGCATTAACTCTAAAAAGGCAACAATATTTTACAAATAAGGTAAAATGTTGAAGTATATCTACTTTAAGCGAGTTTTTCTTTCACTGCAGACTTTTTAAGTGGTCTCCATACACTGAATAGAAGGATTTGTATGGCCTGTAGAAATTAAAATATATTCATATTAAAGAAATACTACACTCACTCGACACTGTGTAAAGCACAAGAAACACACAGTAAAGATATAAACTACATTTTTCAGCAGCACTGTACATCAGCAACAAAAATATTACTACATTATGATCTTTATTAAGACTTTGCCTGTAAACACAATAAAAAGCTGCTGTGAAAGCTGCAAGCAGAGCCAAGTCTGGAAAATGATCAAACTACGTAAAATGATATACGCTATATAAATAATCAGAGCTGGCTAAAATAAATTGCACTCTAAATGATGGTAGATAGAAGCTTAGAACCTAGAACATGCCATAAGCTAAGAGCTTAGAACATCTTCAACCTATCAGGGTGATAGTAACGCAAGAAAGTATAGATTACAATAACCCCATTGAAATAAATGAAAATCAACCCAGTGTACTGTACCTGCAATGCATACTGGGAGCTTCTAAGGATGCTACATTCACCCCGACAACAACCATGGAGGCTGCCAACACCACAATATGTTTCCAATACACTTGCTAAATGGGAAAATGTATTTTAAAATGAACTCCAAAGTTGGATGAAATCATGCTTTATTTCTAGTATATAAAAATATTAGGTATAATAGTTGTTTTATTTAAACATGCTGTGATCAGGCCTTTTTCAAGAGATATATTCTATAGCTTAATCCAACATGTGTTTTGCTTATATGACATTTCAGTTTATATTACTGTATGTGTAATGAAAATCTTGTTTTGGACAAAAGTGTCTGCCAAATGTAATGTAAAATCTTGTATTTTGAATATTTATATTTTCCACAACACTTTCAGACCTCTAAGCATAAAACCTGTTTTTGGAGTCACCTCTTTATGAATATTCTCAATCATTTTCAAACCTGCTTAATCCAACTTAAAGTTACGAAGAACATAGTCCTAATAGGCAGCACAGGGAGCAAGGTGGAATCAACAATAGACAGGGTGCCAATCCATTGCAGAGTACATATACACACACAGTCTCATTCACTCACTCAGGGATATTTCGAAGGAAATCTATTGATGTTACACTTGCCTTTGGAATATGGGAGTGAATCTGTGTACTTTTAGGAAATCCACACAGACATGGCATGTTTTCTGTAGGACACCTTTGGGCTGTCATGTTCAAATCCAACCCAGTGGCACAGAATTAAGTCTGCCCCACAAACACTAGACTGTATACTACAAAATAAGATATTCCTCAAGTTTTTGAAAAAGTAAGCATTGCAGTGTATAAGTGAATTGGCTAACAATTACAATAAAATATCTTAATATGATTCTAAAGGCAACTGTATTTTACGACTGAATCAGAATCAGACAGTGCTCTTTTTATTACAGTCAAAGCAGAATTCAGCAGTATGATAATTGCAAATAAATAACAAATGGAGTGTAAATGCAGGAAAATGTATGTTTGGTCTCTTGCTCGCGACGCAACACGTAGACACCAGCGATCGCATTTTTGTATGTGTACATTTCCACGCTTAGTCGGTGACATCTCGGGGCTTTTATTGGCGACGGAGGAGTAAGGGGGAAACCCCTGAGGTAATGTAGCCGATCAGGGAAGTAACAGGGTTTCCCAAGGCTTTGCCGTATCCCGTACCACCTCTTAGCGTCACTCCGTTCGGTTGGCTGCTCTGTTCGGGACACGCCCCGAACGGCTTCTTCAGCACTCTCAGCGCACTGACGCTTGGGCTCGCCCCCTGGCGTTCCGGAGCTCCCCCGCGTTCCAAATCGGCGCTTTATCGTGCTCACTGCACGTCTGTCCTCTGGCGCTTCGGCGTGTAATCACCACCAAATCGCGCACAGCTGTGAGCTGTGCCATACCCACTCGGGACGCACCACAGATGCGTGTTTTCCCCTTTTGTGTTTTGTATTTTGGAGAGCCTTTTGCTCTACCTTTTCTGTTTTCCCTCATTATTATAATACACCGTTCAATCCCCAATCCCGTATCTTTGGGGCCTCCCTCCAGTTCCGTAACAAAAAGAAGTGTAAATTACCTGTTCCAAGGGCACTGATATGACCCCCATACCATGGTTGACCCTGGCTTTGGACTTGGGCTGGCTGCAGACCTTTTTCTGTCCTTTTTGTCTTTTTTCCCAGAGCGCAGAGCACATGGCTTCCATTTCTTTCCAAAATAGATCCTGAAATCCTGATTTGTCTGACCATAGTACACATTTCCACTGTGTGTTGGTCAATCCCAAATACTTCAAGCTCAGAGAAGTTGATGCCACTTCTGGACATGGTTAACATGAGGCTTCTCTTTTTGCACACTATACTTTTAAGTGGTTTTTGTGAATTTAACTCTGTATTTTACTGTATTTTAATACTTGGCAGAGGTTTGCCAAAGCCCATATCTTGATGGTGTGCTGGGGGAAAGATCACAGGCATTCAGTTTAGGATTGTGCTCTTGAGCTTTATGCACTAAAATTTCTCCAGATTCCTTGAATTGTTTAATGATATTATGCACTGTAGACTCTTCCAGTCTTTTTTAAGGAGCATTGTTTTTTTTTAATATCAGTAATTTTAAAAACAATTTTGTAACACATTTGTTGACAAGCTGTAAATTCTTACAAAAGCCCATCTTTGCTTCTTAAAGTGTCAACCTTTAATGATTACACTTACCTGTTGACATTACCTGTTTGAAATCACACCATTATTTGTTTTTCTCATTACTAGGCATAAATTGCCCCTCTCTCGAAAAACTATTACGTGTTAAGTGTTGTAAAAAGGACTGGCCACTTACGCAGTGGTAAAATGCCTTATTCTTCCAACTTTTTAAAAATACGATGCAGGGCTGAAATGCTGTAATATATGTATTGTATATTAACAAATGAAATAAAGTTTGAAAAAAACACTGTTTTTGTTTGTTTGTTTTGTTTATTGTTTTCATTTTCCTTACTGTCCCAACTGTTTCTGATTTGGGGTTTTACAATATAAACACTATATGCACAGTATGCATAAGATGAAAGTGTGTTAGAGTAGTCAATAACAATGTACAAAACATGGGGAAATCAAATTGTGACGTAATCCATGCAATTTATAAACAAAAAGTAGGATTACTCATGTGTACACATTTGTAGCTCATGTTGAAACTCCTGTTTGATTGTAAGACCTATATGATTTATATGAAGTCCGATTTAGTCCAGTTGCCTTAACCAAATGTACAGTATGTTTAAATGAAGATTACTGAAGTATTATTGAAGTGCCTGCAGTAAGGTGCCATTGATCACAATCTCACCACCAAACCATTTTTATTAAAGTGCCTGTGATAGCCTAGCGGTTAAGGTACTGGACCAGAAGGTCCAGGGTTCAAATCCCACCTCTGCCAAGCTGCCACAGTTGGGTCCTTGAGCAAGATTATTAATTGTAAGTCACTCTGCATAAGAGTGTCTGCTAAATGCTGGAAATATAAATGTAAAATCTAATATCCAGATTGCAGAGCAATACTTTTAAAATTCCAGTTAGCTGGATATTCCTGACAATGCTTCTCCACACCCTGTTCCACAGTGTTGTCTCTTCACCTTCAGTCAAGCGACTCTCAAAGCTATTTATTTGTTTATTTGCTTATTTATTTAATTTCACAACTACAACAAAAGCTATTCATATTTTAACAACTTGGCAAGTGTACTTGTAAAAACACACTCACTCGCTCACACGGTGGCAATGTGGCAACCAAATGAGCAAACGTTTGTCTTTGTAATGTGTACTTTGAGAAACCCATGTGGATACATGCCTGGGGATGGAATCAAAACCGAACTCTGGAGGTGTGAGGCAACAGTGTTAGCATGACTCGTGACATTTACATTTACAACTTACAATTCATACAGTCTTACAGTTCAAGCACTGCTGGGTTAAGGGCCTTGCTTAAGGACCCAAATGTGGCAGCTTGGCAGTGGAGGACCATCAGGTCCAGAGCCCAGTACCTTAACTGCTATACTACCGCAGTCCAATAACGTCATTGTGATTAGAAGCTTAGAAGCTCCCAGTATGCATTGCATTTGTTTGTCACAGACGATGTTCCAGAATAAGAAAGTCTTGTGAGATACCCAGAATAACAAATAGGTTTTATGTGTGTTTGATACAAAACCAAAATCCAGTTGTTATGTGCTACAATTTACTCATAAATGATTTCTGCTAAATCATAGATTGCATTCAAATTTCCCAAGGCGTTTGTAGCTCTAAGACTTTTTACACTGCTTATAACAAACTGTGAACTAAGGACAATGCAAACACAACAGCATCTCAGTGTGAGCTTGTCAGAGACATAGACGACGATGGTGTTGTGACAGAGTTGACTAAAAGGAAGTCCAGGCAAAAAGGGTTTTTGTCTAAAGATAAGATTTTTAGGCACATTTTTGAATAGCTTAGTGCATGTGACAGTGCTGTTGATTACTGGTGGAAAGCACTGCTGTTACAAGTCACATAAATGTTTCACAAAGATACCCACACCACTAGTAATAGCCCAGAGAAATATAATTTGAATATCTGAGCCTGTTCACCAGTATAAAAAGTGACACTGATTCACCTTTTGGACAAGATATATCATCATGATTTCATTATTGTAGATTAAGTTTTTAATGAACACTTTGAAGGGGCTATGAAATGAGTGTCTTTTGAGTTTTTTCCCTATATTTCAGTGGCATGTTAACCTGCAGGCTGTACTTTCCTGTGTTATTCAGGAAAGCGTGAAGTATGACAAAAAAATCTTAGTAAATGTGCTGCATTAGCTTTGCTGTCATGCATTCTGTTTCCATGTGCTTCCATTGGTGAGAGTTGTGGTAGAGTTATTTTTGTCTATCACATGTTCATTATTATTAATTGGACTGGACTGATAATGGTTCAGGACTGTGAACATTTCACTGAATATTTTAATCAGGAATCACTACTTGATTTTGATCACCTTTCTCTGACATCCCTGGGTTCCATAATCCAGTTTCAAATCACTTCTAGCTTAATGGCATAATATAAAGCACGTATAACAGGAGTTTGTAATATGTACTGAAGTACAATCACAGTTGCCACTTAAAAGAAGCCTCATGGTAACCCTGTCTAGAAGCTGTCATAGACGTCTCTGGGCTCAGAGGCATCTAGGATGGACCATCATACAGTGGAAATGAATAAAGTATTTCAGATGTATTCCAGATTTTTTTGAGAACAGACAAGGATGTATGTGAGGTGTTGATTGTAAAAATGCATTTTTTTTTTTTAAGTTTTGTACGTGAAGATCATGTACATGGCACAAGAGATGCATGACACATCAGATCAGTATGGTGCTGCTGTATGGTCAATAAATAGGGTGCCATGTGAAATAGTCAATATGACATCTTTATGATTATTTTTCAAAGAAGTGATACAATATATATATATATATATATATATATATATATATATATATATATATATACACACATATTTAAATATTTACTTAACAGACTACTTATCAAATTCAATATTGTATTTAAGCATTGGGATTTAACGGTTTCCAAAATAATAAAGCCCCTGTAATAATTAAATCTGCTGTTTATAAAGATGCTGCTGTTTGCCTTTTCTAGCCAAGCTACTGCTTAACATGGCTCTGACATTACCTAATGTAGACATACACAGTAACTATGAACACAGTGCCATCTTCTGGACCATATGATCTAAACAGGAAGGTGCAGAATATTAGTTCATACATAAAAGCAAGAATCTTTCCACTACTGACGACTAATATTGGTTGTTATTTTAACCGGTTGTAATATTGCAGAAATACAAAGAAACTTGTCACATCTAAGTTTGTTTATTTATTGGGCTTATTTAACGTTGCTTATCGGCATCAGTGGCCATCTTCACTTAACACACATGTCTTTGGACTTGGAAACCGGAGTACCTGGAGTAAACCCATGCAGACATGGGGAGGAAATGCAGACTCCACACAGAAAGGACCTAGGCCACTTCACCCTGGGATTGAACCCAGGACCTTCTTGCTGCGAGGCAGCGGTGCTACCCACCGAGCCACCGTGCCACCCTGCCACCCTCACATTTAAGTAAATAAGCTCACCAGACACAAAACTGCATAGGAGTCAGCACAATGAACAGCAATTAGGTACAGAATTTACATGACGTTTGTGTTCCTGTCAAGTTTATCGGTTTTGTGGGAGCCTATTGTGATGCTTTACCTACAATTTCAATTAATCACATAATATTTTGAAGGCATTGATGATGATTTGAAGTGAACCAAACCTAGTGCCTACCTCAGATGGGTACCCTTCTGCCATGTCAAAAGTAGAAACACCACCGTTTTTCATCGTGATGTCCTTCCTCTGACCCATTTCAAACAGTATATAATTTGTTACTGATCTTTATGAACATACTCTTCAGAGTCTAACCAGTAACCATCCAGTTTATACCACATGATTACACATCTAGACCCTGATAGTGGTGGATGTGGTTATTTTGGTCAGGGCAAGGTGCACATTGCAGGTCATATTTCAGAAAGCAGATTCTGCTTTCGAACTCTTGGTTGTTTAATTAATGTAACTGTATTAAAATATTCTTAAATTAGGGCAAATTATGAAAACAACCTATCAACATAATTACACAATCTGGAGAGTTGTAAGTGAACACAATCCATGTCTGGTATAAGATTATGGTGCACTAGCCTGACTGCCTGTGTAGAGTTTGCATGGCGTCTCCATGTCCGTGTACTTTGAGAAAAACTGTTATATGGCATTTGGAAGAAAACTTTCCAGAATGAAAAAATAATAATTATTATTATAATAGTAACGTGTGAAATAGAGCGAGAGAGAAAGAGAGAGAGAGAGAGAGATTGTATGTGCGTGTGTGAGAGAGTGTGTGTGTGTGTGTGTATGTGTGTGTGTGTGTGTGTGTGTGTGTGAGAGTGCTTGTGTGTGTGTGTGAGTTTGTGTGTGTGTGAGAAAGAGAGAGAGAGAGAACCTTTGAGCGATTGTGTGTGCGTGTG